>PVKM010028312.1:0-18358 GCA_004027735.1 Carollia perspicillata
AGGCCTGAAGTACTTCCCACACGGCCCTTTAAGAAGCCTGCCAACGCCTGACTCAGGTTCTGAAAGTCACAGTTCTGAGCCCCTTGGCTACTGCTACTCTCTTCAATCCGAAGCTTATTTTTCAGGAAGTTGTGTAAACGTGGATCACGGGGCACAAAGAACAGCACGTCCAGCATTCGGTCCAGCATTCGGTCCCTCGCTCTATAAGGCGGGGAGGGAGGGAGACCGGCTCTGCGGCCAGGCACGTGGGACGAGGCCGGGGACGAACACCGCCCGCCCTGCCATCTGCCCTAAGGGACGAGCGAGCGCTTCAAGGCTCAGAGCAGACAGGGTCACTCCCTGGTGACTGAGTGTGTGAGAAAGTGCGGAAGGGAAGGGAGAGAAGAGCGGGAGGCACGACAGGGTGAAGGGGGGTGGCGCCTGAGCGAGGCCCCGAGGAAGGTCAAAGAGGGCGCGAGGGCGGGTCTCCAGGAGGAAGTCTGTATTGATTCTGCAGCCGACCAGGCCGAGCGGGAGTCAGCCAGGTAGGAGGCCGGGGTGGGGGACACGTTTCTGGAAGAGCAAAGAGAAGAAACAGAGGACCAGGCGGCTGCAGAGCGCTGAACGGGGGAGTGAGAGCAGAAGGGCAGCCAGCCGGCGCCGGCTTGGGCAGGACCTCCCTGGTTCCTGGAACCTGCGGGGGGTCGCAGGGCAGAGGGGCAGAGGGACAGAACCGGCCGGGCCAGCTCCAGCTGCGGCAGGAGCTAAGCACCGGACAGAGAAGGTGCCAAGCCCCAGACCAGCAGGGCCATTCCCAGACCGGAGGCTCTAACATCTCCAGGACTGTTAGAGAGCGTGGCTGCCAACAGCGAAGGTGCTAGGAGCTGAAGTCACGTGGCCCAGAGCTGGAGGGCAGGGCGCCCAGGTGGGCTCCCGAACCGGCAGTCCGACACACCTCTCCAAACCAACCGCCCGGACAAACCCCTTCCTGGCCGGGACCGTTCTTTCCCGATCCACCGCCTAGCACCTGTTCTAACCCTCCCAGTCACGCACGTGTTTGAATATCTCAGTGTCCCGGGTAAACCCTGTGTTACACTTTCTGGTCGCCATAGAGTGCAAGTACTTTTAAAGAGACCTAAGTAACACCTCCAAAACCTTCTAGGGGACTGAACTTTAACCTCCTAAAGGTTAAAGAACCCAGGTTCACAGAAAAGCTAGAAAGTTCACATTGCTAAAGAAGTGGCGTGGTGAACTCCTGTCAGAAACACCCAAGCCAAACCAAACAGACAGAACCGCAGGCCTCTGGAAATCTTTGCGCTGGCTGTCTCTGCGTTTCCGAACCTTCACCTCACAGACAGCAAGGCCGCTGCCCGGAGAACACGAATGCAGTCCTGGCAGGGTCTGCCGACGCGCACCCTGACTCGGGAGCACAGGCTGCCCGGGCCGGCCAGCCAGGGGACAGCCGACGGGGAGGTGGGGCAGGCCCAGCCGCCCGGGTTCCCTGAGCGCACCAGCAAGTCTCAGGCTCTCCGAGAGAGACCGACTGGGAGAAAAACCATCTGTGTAATTCAAGCAGTGCTCAAAAAAAGGATTAACTTCATCCAACAGTAATGCAGGATGGGAAACGCCTACGGGACGTTTCTCGTGCCTCCAATACAGCCTGGTGTCCGGGCGCGTAAGACACCGGCACCCACGGCGGCCGGGACCTAGCATGCCGTCCACGGGTTCCTTCTCAGTTCCTTCCCGCTGGAAGCAGGCCTACTGCTTACGAGAAGGGAAAAGGAACCGTGTTCATCTTCTGAACATAGGGACACAGTTCCCAACAGAGAGACATGCAAAACAAACAAACGACAAGTAAGTCACGGTTCTCAAAAAGGTGAAAGTGCAAATATGATAATGACTGGAGGTTCAAGTGAGATTCTGGACTTAATGGTGAGGTGCTGGCTACAGCTGCTACCCCCTGGGTCTCTTCATTAGTAACTTCAGAACCTTTTGCTAATTTCTTTCAAATGGATACACAAAGGATTGGTGGGAGAAAGAAGTCTGCAAAATGCCAGCGGTTTCATTTGCAAATATTTGGGTATTCCCATGCAGGGGACACAGTGAATAGTACGCACTGCACGCAGTCTCACACTCGACAAAACAAGGTCGGGAGTTGTGAAATGTATTGATCTCCATTGCTGGAAACCGTGGGCCAGAGAGACTGTCCATTAACGAGGTAAGTGTTCAGAGCCAGAAAACTCAGTTCTATTTTTCCTCTGACGTCTCACAGGAGGAGCAGAAGCGTAATTGCCCTAAAGAGGTGAGAGCCTCTCGCGAAGGCAGACGTGCGGATGATGCCCTTGGTCGGCCTCGGCCTCGCCCCCGCCGGTCAAACACGCAGGGGCTGCAGGCACTGTCGCGGAGCGGCGGTCCGGGTGGCCGTCCCCGTTCCAACGGTCTGGGGCAGACGTTCGTGCGTGCAACCAGAGACGTAAACTGTTTCTTTACACAGACAAGAACATGCACACCTAAATGCCGAACCTTCAAGTCTTCACTTGTGAATCTACACGACTACTCCAAAACGGTTCCCACACCTAAAAGTAATGGCGCTCTCCTCTCTTAGAATCTCCAAGGGGACCAGAGAAACCGGTCATGCCAAATTATTTTTTTTCCACGTATATAAAAACATGCACTTTTTTTGGGAAAAGGAGATTACAGAATACGTACTTTTGTACACCTTGATTTTTTTGTTCACGTAATAATATACCACAACCGGTGTCACCCCAATAAATTCAATAGAAAGGAAAAAATAATACATCACAGAAGCACGCACAGACGTTCATGGTGGGGCCTCGCGGCTGGACGCGTACACAGGCTGACGGGTCAGAAAGAGAAGACGCCGGCCCCCCGCTACGTGGATATTCACGTGCCACGTGGCCCATTTCGCAACCCCTTTCCCTCCGTGGAAGGCGAGGCGAGATAAAGGACGCCCGAGTTCTCTGCAGAAACACATGCGATGGACACTCTGCCAGGGTGCCGGTGAGAGGAAGTGCTAACGGGTTTCGAATCTGGCGGGGGCGAGGGACGGAGGACGTAAATAAACCAACAAAATAAGGACCGAAGGGTGAACGAACGGAGGAGAGTGAGTGTTTCCAGAAAGAACCTGTCATCAGTGGGGACGGAGAAAAGCCAGCAGAGGCTGCGGAAAGGCCGCCAACCCCGTCCCTGCCTTTACGCTCAGAGCTGCGCACCGAAACTTAGCCGTTCTTCGGGGGAAAGTGGGGACTTCGGTCCCTACTCGCGCACTGGAAAGACAGAGGGCTACATCCAGCAAAACCGTCCAATTACTTCCCAGCTGATGCTCACAGGCCAAGTCTCTCCCTGCGAGCCCGCCAAAAAGCTCCCTGCGTTAGCACGGCAAACAGGAACCCAAGTGCAGGAGGATGGCCGAGAAAGGCCACCCTGCACGCCCCCCTGAACCACCCCCCGCAGACGGATGCAGGGAAGGGCTGTTCAGTGGGAAGCGGCTCGCTGCCACCGGGAAGGCGAAGCCACTCGCAACAACTTACCTCCGTCGTCCAAGGGCCGTTTCTGTGCTCCGTACCCATACACCGAGGGGTCCACTAGAGGCGCGGAATTATTCAAGTGAGGAAGTGAGTCAATTTTAGCAGCAATCTACAGAGAGAAGCAGAGTCCAACATTCAGGAACAAGTCGGGGCTCCACCCGAGGGAGAGAGACAAGAGCCCCCTTGCAGGGCTGTTACCCCGCTTTCCCCCTAAACTCAATGACTGGCCGGCCAGGCCGTGGTCTGTGTTCTCTTTGTGTCTTAACAGAACAGCTCCAAAAATGGGTCTTTCACCAATAAATCAGCATTTCTAAGTCATCACTTAATGCAGGCATACCGCATTTGAAGAGAAACAGCAGGCTGGCATTATAAAAACAGAGCTCCGGAGGCTTCACTACAGGATTCCTTGAGAAACCAAATTCCCCGACGGTATTTACAAGGCTGTGCTGGCTCAGAGGTGACGACTCTGTGGGGCTGCATCCGCCCTACTCATTCCAACGTCTACGGAAGTGCCGCCGCAGTCTGCAGACCCGCAACTCCGAGCTGCTCCTCCTGGGGTGTCCGCACGGTGCGGGGCGGAGCCCTGCCCTGGAGCGCACGCGAGCCTCTCCGAGCGCCCACTCCCACTTTTCATATTTACTATCAGTTAACGACGCTTACTATCAGAACGCAGCTATGGAAAAACCTCCCCCAGAGACAAATGCTATGTCAAACTTCTTACGTATCTGCTTTGTCCTCTCTGGAAAATTAAATGTGACCTTCGTATAAATCAACACTTTGATTTAATCAAAAGCAAAGTCTTCGATGGTAGTTCTGAGTTTGTCCCAATTTTCCCTAAAGTGTGAGACCTCCTGAGACCAACACGAAGATAAATTACCTTAAACAACCCACCAAAGATAACCTGGAAAACCCACGGCAGGATTTGAACACCAGGTACCCTCGGGTCGGGTCTCGTCCCTTCCTCTCACTGGGTCTGTGATGTGGGGCAAGTCCCCTCTTCTCGGCTCACAATCCTCCGGGTGTGACACCGCCTGCTCCCCAGTCTTTGAAAAGGGAAGAGCCGTGCGCACTGAGAGGCCCTTCCCGAAGACCAGGGCTGCAGAACCAGGCAGTTCACCCAGGAAATGTTGGTCGCCTACTGTGCGCGGGGCTGTTCCAGGCACCAGGGCGCCTGCGGTGAACGGTCTGGGGAGTCACAGGTTCACGATCAAGTGATCACTTCAGCCGGCAGCAAGCATGAGGCTGGCGACAGAAGATGAGGACACGCAGAGTGCGCTCAGGAGAGCCACTCTGACCAGGGCGATTGGGGCGGGCCACTCCGAGGTGACACGTAACCAGGGACCTGAGTGGGGAGCAGGAGCTGGCCCTGCAAAACGCGAGGAAGCGCTGTCCAGGCAGGGGAAAGGGTCTGGACGCAGGCCCTGCGGCGGGAGCAGGCTCGGCAGGTGTGAGCCTGACAGAGAGGGGGTTGACATCACTGGAGTGGCAGGAACAGAATGTGCTAAGTGTTCTAAGGTCGGGGGGGGGGGGGGGCTGTTCACTCGGGGCTCTACAGGTCACGGAAAGGGGCTTGGAGTTTACGGAAAGGGCAATCGGACGCAACCACAAGACTTACTAGGGGAAGTGATGTGCTGGGTGTTCTAGACCCGGGGTAAGCCAGCTGTGCTTGGTGAATCGCCCGCTTTTCCAAGGAAAGCTTGATCAGAGAGTGCCACGCCCACTCGCTATCGTTAAGGACTTGCATAGGGCCGTAGAGTGTGCAAAGCCATACACATGCACACACAAATTTACTACTTGGACCTTTAAAGTGAAAGTCTGCCGATCCCTGTCTAGGCTGGAGATGACGGTGGCCTAGATAGCTGCTTGTTTAAAAACATTATTTTAGGCAAACTTAAAATACTAAGCCAGACTGCTGATAAAAACCCCCACTTCTTATATCCAAGTAAGTCTCTCAGGGCAAGTGGTCATTTGCTCTTAAACGAAATGCCCTATACATCTCGCCTAACATCATCCCACCACCCACGTGCAACCCTGCTCCCCACGCTTGTCTGGGTAAGTCGGCAGAAGGTAGCCCCTCCCTAAAGCTGCAAAAGCCAGGGCTCAGCTGGCACAGCAGGTGGGTGGAGAAGGGGAGACCCTTTTGTCTGCCCCGACGACCTGACCAGCAATGAACTGCCTGGTGGGTGCGAGGGTTCCCGAGATTACCAGCCCCGTCGTTTTTAAGGACGCACCAAATCATACTCAGGAAGACAGTGACAACGACCCCGAGGCAGAGAAAAGGGCATGACTACTGGTCATGCCCTCAAAGGCAGGGCCTCAGACATTAGGCCCCTCCCTGCTCCTTTCCCATGATGCCCCTTGGCTTCCAGACCCTTTGCCTTCTTGCCAAGGTAGCTAGAATGTTACTCCTGAAGCCATGGCACTCCTTGTCTTCCCCCAAAGCCCGTGTGCTAAAGGTGTTACAATAGTTTCCTGCTCCTAACGTTAACTTTATCAGTCATGTATCAGTAAGTGTCCTTCCAGAACGTGACTGAAGCTTTCAGACTTGTTCTTAAATCACACTCGCTTCTCGCTTTGGGTATCTGCAATTCGGGAAATTTCCGATAGTGGGTAAGGGGTGCGGCCCTGCAGTCAACAGGCTGCATTTAAACCCTGGCTAGCTAAATGTCAGCTGCAAGTTCAACATTAATACTACACGACTGTGCCATACTTTACCCTGGTACCACATTCTACACTACAATACACCATAAAAGACAATGTATTCCTCCCTTTATACAAATGTAAACTAATTCCAAGAAATGACACTGTCTACTAGAATCACCAGTCGAAATTCAATGAGTGCTTACTGTGTGCTAGGTCCTCTGCTAGGAGATTTGTTATTTATTTTCCTCACCTGAGGACATTTTCTCGGTGCTTTTTAGAGAGAGGAAGGGCGAGAGGGAAATGCTGACGCGAGAGGAGCATCATCCGGTTGCCTCCTGTGTGCGCCCTGACCAGGAACCACCCGCAACCCACGGTATGTGCCCTAACTGGGAATCGAGCCCACGACCTTCCCGATGACGCTCCAACCAACCGAGCCACACGGGCCAGAGCAACTGCCGGCATTTTAAACGCGGGACCTCATTTATTCCTTACAACGAATCTCTAGGAGGCTGGCATTATTTTCATTTTTAAGATAAGAAAAAGTGAGGCTCAGAGAACCTGAGTGGCCTGTCCAAAGTCACACATCTTGTAAGTGGCAAAAAATGGCATGTAAGCCCAGGACCGCCTGACTCGAGCCTCTAACCACAGCACCAGGCGACCTTCCTTTCCTCCGCCTGAGACTTTCTTCAACACACTTCACTTCTCGAGGACTTAAAACCCAGGGATTTACAGTGCGCCTCGCACTGCGACCAACCATTCTGAACAGCAGCTGCTTAAGGGAGGTAGGGTATGTTCTCAGCTAACGGCACGGGCCGCTGAAGCCCGAATATTGCGACACAACCAAGGCCGCTCCAGGCATCTGAAAGCATGGCCTTATGCCCTGGCCAGGTAGCTCAAGTTGTTGAGAGCATCATCCCGAACACCAAGGTTGTAGGTTCAACCCCTGGTCCAGGAACATACAGGAATCAGCCAATAAATTCCTAAGTGGAACAACAAATCAATGTTTCTTCCCCCACCTCTTCTACCTCTAAAATCAATACATTAAAAAATGATTTTAAATGAAAGTATGACCTTGAGCGGACTGTGTTGCTGATTTTCTACCACTTCAGCTACTTTTCTTCTTTCGGGGGGTGCCTAGGAAGAGAACGGGCCATCTCGCTACCTGTGCTGGTTTACACGCAGTAAGAGACGAAACATGATTCGGCGCGATACACTGAGTCGAACCTCCGCTGCCAGCAGTCGGCGGGAGTGCGGAAGGCGGGAGCACTGGACCAGGAGCCAGGCAAGGGTCTGGCCTTCCTGCCGGCTCTCCAGTGTAGGACCTGGACAAGACCCTCGATGGCCTTGCCCCTCGGTGGAATCACCACACAGGTGGCTTGGGGAGGTACACGGATGAATATGCATATTTCCTAGTCACCTTCAATGCGTGGCAAACTTTTTCACTTAGGCTAATGATTTAGTTCCCTTTTGAAAAACATTTCAAATACATCTAAATTTTAAAATGACCGATTTTTGTGATATGGCAAAAAACACAAAGGTGGTACACAATTACTTGAGTACATAAACATGGCAATTAATTATCCCCAGAGCACCTGGAAGGGTGCTCTGGGAGCAATTCTCTGACGACAAGCTGTAGTTCACCCCATAAATCCAAGTAAGAGGCTGTGGATATTCCCACGACCTCACGCTCACTAGAACTGTACGCCACACGGAGGCAGGCCATGCCGTCGAGTGCCACGAGCCGTCCACGTACTGTGTCCGTGCTACACACGGAGCTACGGCTGATCTGCGTGCATCCAGCGCGTAGAGGCGAAAGCTCGCTCCGTCCGGGAAGCGGGAGCCCGACCTGCGTCCCCGGAACCCCTGCTCTGCAGTTCCCCCGAGTGGCCTTGCTTGGGCCCCAGGGGACGCACAGGCTGGACTGTGTGTGGCTAGAGCAGCCGCGCTGTGGCGCTGTGGCCGAGGGAAGCCCCGGAGGGCAGGGTCTGGAGTCCTGGTGCTCGGGGGCAAGTCCTGGTCCTGCACCCCACCCACCACCTGGCGGGCTGCAGCGACGGGCCAGTAGGTCCCGCCTACTGCGCACTCCCTGCAAGCCTGATGGCGCCCTCATGGAATCCTCACAGCGGCCTGTTGTGCTGCAGCCCAGGGGATGCGAAGGTGAGCCCGCACAGCACCCAGAACAATGCCAGGCACACGGTAAGGAACCAGAGATGTCTGCTGCCCCAACCTTGAACCGAAGAGGAACAGAACAGAAAAGCACCGGGACACGTGTGCGGCTTCACAGACGAAAACGCCCGAGCCAGAGCGCCCAGGTGGGAAATGGAACATCACGGGCCCCCACCTCCCCCAAGCCTGCCTCGGGCCCCTTCAGCACCTGCCCCACCCCACCTCCCGACAGCAGCCTCCCAACCTCTGGTACTAGCTACTACTTAAAAAAAAAAAACACTCCTCTCCAGATCTCCATTTTACACGAGGAAACTGAGGCTTAAGGAAGGCAGGTAACTCGGCCGTGACTAAGCTGGTAATGGTAGAACCAGAACTTGACCTCATGTGGTCTGCATCCAGACTCTTAAAAACCACTTACACTGGCCCCTGGAACTGCACGGCCATCAAACGAGAGAACGCACCTGCAAGTTCTTGCCTGGTACCGACTGTAACCCGGGCTCAGCCGACGGCCGCCACGGTCACCATGAGGGATGGGCCCAACTGATCCTGCCGCTTCCTGGCATTAGCCAAAGAGAGGAATTCTCCGTGCCAATCAAACACGACAGCAGCTCTCCGCAGTAGCTTTTCCCGACAACTTCACAACACCCACACGTGGGAAGAGTTCAGTGCTCCCCAAGAAAGGTTTCAGTCACCCTCTCCTCGCTACAGGGAGCTCTTTGGAGGGTGGCCCTGTCTCAATCACCTCGGCACCCCGGGGGCAAAGATTCCTTAACTGGGAGCCCCAGGGCTCAGCTTTGGAACCTCTTGAGTTTATATACAAAACTATTCAATGTTTCTGGGGAAAGGTCCGAAGCTTTCAATAGTCTTTAAAAGGTCTATGTTCCCCAAAAAGTTAAAGAACAACCTCCCTGATGCGCAGAGAAGTTCCTGGCATGTAGAAGGTACTCATTACACATTTGCTACATTTAAAGTGGATACACAGAGAAGCCCTCTGCAGCAAAATGCTAGGACGGGCAGCGGAGGCTGTGAGCTGAAACACTGTTCCAGCGGGCGTTCCCCTGCCGAGGGCCCCAACGATGACCTGTCTGTCCCCTGGTTCCATCGACCTCCACCAGCATGCCTTCAATGCTTTGTTCGAAGACCCTGCTGGTGTCTCACTGAAATGGAAAACCACCCAACCACCTCTGCAAAGGAACCAAGTCCTCCTTAAAATGCGGAGGACACGGTACGGGGACTACACATCCGTTATCTGCGTGCCTCTGAGAAAACTGCTTTATCTCCTTCTGGCTTAGTTTTCAAATTTAAAACAGGAAGTACAACCCTTGCCCCGAATATCGCACCTGGTTGTTGTGAGTTTAATCCCCAGTAAGAGAAAACCAGCTGCAAACTTGTCTCATTTATCTTTGCACTGCCTCCACACCCGGCAAGGAGCCTCGGATCCAGCAGATCCTCGAATAACGGCAGGTAATCTGAATCACATCACTGCTCCCATGAACGCCGCTCGGTCTTGCAGTGATTTGTTACCATCTGGTATCAGGAACAAGGGCAGGCTGTGCCTCCAAAAGAAATACTATTCTTTCCCAAGTGTCCTAATAGCAAAACTGAAAACGCAAAACACTTCCATGAGGGATGGTTCTTCAGAGGGACAGGACTGCGGAGAAAAGCTGGGGACAGGGAAGTCTGAACAGACATCCAACCGGCACAGTCCTCCCTCAATGTCGTCAGAGGGTTCCTGGAACTGCGGCGAAACAGCGTATAACAAAACACATTTTCCCACAGGCTAATCGACAGGAACAGGAGCTAAGTTCCTGTGGCCTCTCGTCATTGTAACAAAACGCTGAATGCAAAGGCATTTTGAGGACCTGCTGTACGACATGAAGCAGAGGAGCCAAAGTCACATGGCCACAATCTTTCCCCCAAATCCAGCTAGATGAAAGCTCTGAACATCCATGGGCTTGAAGGGACCTCTCTGATTACCTAGCTCCACATTCCCTAGTCTGACCCGCAGAACGGGATGCGGTTTCATGAAAAGAGGGCACGAGGGGACCTAACCTCAGGACACTTACGAGGTCTTTCCCAAACCACCGGGGGCCTAAAGCACAAGAGTGAAGGAAAGGCCACGGGCGGTCTGGCAGGAAAGAAGCCGATTCACCTGTAGTTATCCCTGTAGCCCCCTAACTTACCTGTCCACGAGCCCCTTCCATGGGTGACAGAGGTATTAGAAACTGGCAGATCAAATGTCGGGAAAGGCTAACTTGGTCCAAGGTCACGTAGCTGCTTGCAGATTTAGAGTTTTTTCCACTATAAATTGCAAATGAAAACCAGTGGTGATGGGCTCACAGCTTGAAAAAGGACGAGGGAAAAAGGCCGTTGACCAGGCATCCCTATGGGCAGCCTGAACATGAGCCAAGTGGTGGGAAGGCAGGCAACCAGAGACGCAGCCGCGTCCTCCCCCACCCCACCCCCCGCAAAGGGGCTGAGCCCACCTGGCTCCTGCCCACAGTCGCCACTGCAAAAGGTGGGGGCAGTGCGGCCAGATCTTTCCCAGAGAAGCCAGAAATCTCCATTTGTACGTGAATTCATGGCGGTTGCTGAGTGGCAGCGCCGTGCGGGTCAAACACAGCAGGCCTGCAGGCCCACTGTGCGCCCGCCCCAGCCCTGGGGCCCCACTTCAAGAACTGCTGCACACAAACTTCTACCTACAAACAACTGGGACCTCAGAGGACACCACAAATGGATGACACACACCCGATTCCGAGAGGACAGAGAAGTCTGAGTGCAGACACTGTCCGTCTCGTGTCCCCTTTCAACGCCAAAGCTGGAGTCGGCACTGCCGTTCGAGCTGGGAGACCCCGCCACAAGGACTCACTCTCTGCAGGGCACCTCCCGGGTGCCGGGTTTCCAGCAGACAGCGGCTTTCTTCGAATGTCTGACAGGGCTAACACGAAGGTACACGCAAGAGTGCGTGTACCGTGCAACGACCTGAGCTGCCCAGCCTCTGGCCTCAGCTGCATCATTAACACCATACGTTACGCAAGCACGGGCCGTGTCTCTCGGGGGCACCCCACGGCTGGTGAACACAGGGCTCTCCTTCTGACAGCAGCTGCGCGTTCTCTCCGAGGGAGGCCGCTGCTGGAGCACAGCACTCACGCCAAACGGCCCCCTGGTCGGGCTCAGTGCGAGGCAGCAGCCCTGGGAGGCCTTTCCTGGAGTCTGCGGAGTTTCTGAGGACCCTCACCACTCAGTACTTTGTTAAAATAAGTGCTGGTGGAAAATAGGCTTGAATGTAGTTACTTTCTGTTGGTTCTACAGCGGCCTGACCACAATCGCTTGGGTGCAGAATCCGCTTGAGCATTACGGGGCTAGAATACGATGGAGTCGAGCAATACAGAGGCAGACTGGGTCTACATCAGAAGTCCTAAAGACCAGCAGTCTGGCAGAGAATCTCCTGTTTAGCAGGGGAGGCTGCTGGGAATCTGTAATACACTGCGGCGTCACACTGTCCTGTTCACATGCAAATGTGTGTGCATCTGATGGTGGAGAGGCTACCAAACAACCAGCAGTGGGCTTTCTGGACACATTTTGGGATGTTTAGAAAACTAAATAAAACATTTTTATCTGTTCACCCGTAATCTCCATGAGGTCCCCTTATAACCTGGACAGACAGTCAGGGCAGAGGTGCAGTGTAGCCACGGAACAGGATGACCTATTCTGGCTTCGAGTCCACATCCCATTCTTGTTAGAATCCTGACCTCTCCAAACAAGTTGAAAAAATAGCCCTTTATTACTGTGAACCTGCCAATGACTGGAGCACTGAACGCAATGGCTGTTTCATACCCAGCAGTATTAGATATTCATCAATGGCACTGAATCAGATCACACTGCTACACTTGTGTACTTCCCTCCGGGATGGCTGGATTATCCACTGTGCCGAACACTAACAGCAACAATCAGCTCCCCTTGTTGGAAAAAGTTCAAAGGCTATACATGCAAGGAGGCTTCTAGATGCCAGCAGGGAAGCTGAGTAGATTAGGTGCTGGACTCCAAACACCAGACAGAACAGAAACTGCAGGTTCAAATCCCAGCAGGGTCAACTCAGATGCTACTAGGATTTTCTAGATAAACTGAGCACCGAGAGCCTCCTGCTCCTGGACAAACTTTCGAGGGCCTTATGGACTGCTGCTGGTGTTTCTGAGGGCACAGAAGAGGGAGGAGCTTCGCAAGCATTTCAATAAACACAGTCTTTACTTCCAGGTACTGCTGGGGAAACCCACATCTCTGCAACATGCTGTGTCTACAGCGGAGAGGTACAGAACCACCATCGTCCAGATGCCCGAAGGACACGAGAGCCTTTCAGGCAAGCTGGACTGTAAGCATACAATGTTTTAGATTTCTACCCCTGCGTTCTTGCCCAACGCAAATCTATAAAGAAACCTAAAATTACCCACAAACCTGTTTATTTTCTTTAGTTTTTAAAGGCCATCAAATCCTTGGAGATAGTATCGACCTCCAGCAGTTAATATTCAGAAGCAATACACTCACAGCAGTGTCTCCATTGGGCTTATTACCGCTCCAGTCAGTGGTGCGTTTCAGAGCTGGGAACATTTCCAATGAAGTTTCCTCTGCTAGTAGTAACCACCACTGCTTCCACAATCCACATTAGGTCAGCATTTAACAGAGGGTCTCCCTCCCTCTCGAGCAGGTTGTCCAAGAATAGGAGCTCAACCACTGGCTCAAGAGAAGCAGAAAGTCTTCTCAATGGTTCAAAATTCATTGTACGTTCAACTACAGGCCTTCTGCAAACTGAGGCTCTGAGCTCTTTAGGGCAGTGACTATAATTCTTCCTGGTTACAGAAGGCCAACAAGGTGATTGTCACACATCAGCACAGAGTGAAAGCCATTACATATTAGTAGCCAGTGAGAAACAAGGTTCAGGACCCTGTAGAGTAGAGGAGAGCAGTGTAACACGCCGGCAAGCAGGGTGCTGGAAGGGGAGCAGGATGGCATGTTCATCCATGACAGCACTGGCTGGCTCTGGAGTCTAAGGAAGATGGATACTCACTACTGTACTGGTTGGTGCCTAGGCAGTAAGGAACAAGTCACCGGATAAAAGTTTAGGTGGAACCACAGGTTTGGAAAGTTCTGGGATCCAACATAATGTCTACAGGAGCGTCAGTGTTAAAATGAAAAGTCAGTGTCTGGGAAACAGGTAGGGTTCCCTCCCCTGGAATACTGGCAAAGAGATGGAAAGGACCGTGTCTTCACGTGACCAAGTGGATCTTCTAACACAATCCTGTGGCTCTCTGTTAGGAATCAAGCAGTAATTAGTTACAGCTCAACTTTTAAAATATCAGTTAGTACGCCCACAATTAAACAAGAAGAGATGAGGACCAAGACGCTGGGCAGAAGCTGCAGCGGTCGAGCTGGCTTGTCCACGAGCTTTACACACAGCACAGGGATGAGTCCTGTTCAAAGCACTGTGTCAGAGGCCCCATATGGCAGGGCCCATGTTCCTTCTCCAGGGAAGTTTGTAACCTTTTAAAAATCAGTTTACTTAAGTCTGACAAAATGCACGACATTGTCAGATGGTAAATTTTCACTGCTGGAATGAGTCCATATCACAATTCTCCCCGCAAAACTCTTGCCCATAAGGAATCTCTACGTCTTATGGACCACCCACAACTCCTTAACGTTTTCCTCTCTCGCCTCTCCAAGAACACCTTCAAAAGTAAAAACCCTCGGACCCCTCCACTCCACCCTCGACATACAGAAAAGTCCGAAGACTATGTTTTCCAAGTTTTATGGAGCTGCTGGGCCTCAGACAGCCGCCTCCGGTCTATACCCGGGTCCTCCCCGTGAGCTCCCCTGTCCCCTCCCCTCGCGAACCTCAGAACCCCAGGCTCGCTGGCTGCCCTGAAGGTCCAGCTCCGGCCGCAAGCGATGGGGCCAGGCGTTCCGGGCAAACCCTGTCCCAGCAGCTGCATGCACCTGGGAGACCCGCCCGACAGGCTGGGCCTGGGCCTCGCGGAGGCGCCTCATCTCGGCTCCGCCCAGGCTGCAGGAGCCCCCAGGAACCGCCAAACCCGGCTGAGGCGTCAGCCCGAGCTGCCTCCAGACCCCAGGTGGGACCCCCTCCTCCCCACCGGGGTCGGCCCGGCCCCGCCTCGGGCTCCCGTGCTCCCGCCAGCCGGCCACGCCCGTACCTGCCGGACCCGGTGCAGGGCGTCCACGAAGCCCTCGGCCTTCATCCCCACCGGAGCGCTCTGCCCCTGCACCAGCTCCGCCATTACCACCCCCGCCGCCGCTCCGCTGCCCCGTCCGGCCTCCCCCTCCGTTTGGGGACCCGTAGCCGGAAAAGGAAAGTCGCCCCACTTCCGGCGGAAGGGAAGACGGGACACTGGACGCGAGAGGAGCCGCGTTTGCGGGCGAGTCGGGACACGTGACCGCGGTCCGGCCGGAAGTGGGGGGCGGGGCCGACGCGGGAGGCCGCCGTCGGGTCTCCGAGCACAGGTCGCGGCCCCGCCCATCCCAGACGTGACTTGGTCCAAGTTGGTCGATGATGCGGCGGTGACAGCCTCTTGAGGCTCGAATGTGGCCCGAGGTGTCCGGCTGTCGGCTTTTTGGAAACTGAGAGACGAGTGACGTGGCTGTCCCAAAAGACAGCAGCCGAGCAGTGCGGTTTCCCTGAGCGCCTGACTCTGGCCACCCACCCAGAAATGGCCACTGGTTTGGAAGATTGGGACCGAGCGCTTTGAAATGGCACCACGAGGACCCAAAGGGAGGCCGGAGGGCAACGGACAACACTCCCAAAATCAGTGCCCCATGGTGGCAGGGAGCCCCCGGCCCCAGTTCTTGCACTGTAATCAGTTTGCTTGAGGAAGGGCTAACGTCACACCTGGGGTTGCCTAGCGACACGGCTCAGGAAGGACGCTCCCTCTGGAAAACCAGCTTGGCATCCTCTTACAGTCCTTCCCCTGGGACTCTGAGGAAGCAGGAAATACCAGGGGACCACCTTTGCTTCCTGAAAGTACCCACAGCCCTTACCTCTCCTTCCTGCTACGGAAGCTTCCTGCTTCCGTTCCTGCTAAGTCAAGACCCACCGTATTGCAAGAGGGCTTCTTGGAATGCCTAGCTTTTTAAGAAATGGTAGTGGCTGGGTATAGACGTTTCAAAGTAAGGAAAGGAATCTTAGTGTTGCTCCCCACTTGAGCCTTTGAGGTGGATCTTAGAAATGAGCTCACAAAGCACCCAGAAAAGAAATAAGGCTTAGGGGCTTCTGAAACACAGCTTGCTGGAGGCAGGTGTGATGCCAAGGAGTTGGGTTTTAATGGGCAGTCATGCTGTCAAGCATTTTATGCCCAACTTGAGGTTGGGAAGGCCGATAAGCTGGAAGAGGGGGAAAGAAAGAAGTAAAACCCAGTGTGACTTCTCTTGGTCCCTTGTATCAGCATGGTAGGAGAGCTTTGGGTTTTGGGGGGAAGGGTATGAAGAATAATCTCCCAATAATCAAGAGCAGTTCTCCTTTGTTAGTGACTTCACTACTAGACCGTGAATTTCTTCTGAGCAGAGACTGATCCCCCGCTCCCCTCAACCTGTATCCCTGTAGTTTGACACGTAGTGGGTGCGTAGGACACGGATTTTGAATTCAATAATGCCAAATTAGGATAATTTCTAGCTAAGGGAGAATGAAAGGATTTCGCAAAATTGTAATATTGAAGATGATCACTTTCCGACAAAAATGTCTCAACCCACATAGGAAAGCACGGGGTGGGCAGTGTGGCGGTCACTGTGCTGCCATAAGGCAGGAATGACGCCTGCCAACCCACCCGTTCGTGTCCCAGCCTGGGTGCGTTCAATGTTCTGACTTTGCTATGCTTGTAAAAATCAAGGATATGACATCAGCCTTCGGGAACAGAGAAGGTTTCACTGGTCCAATTTTAGTGATAACTTGTATTTTGAATATTTTTCAAAATCTCCGATACGTGTATTCATAAAATTTCAGCTGTTTCTCTGACCATAAATAGTGAAAACAGGGCTATTGGCTTGAATACAGAGTACCCTGAAGTTTGGTCCAAAGACCACAGAATACCTAAGTAAGAAGGTTCTGGTTCTCCCTCTTTTATTGGTTGACCAACGTCGGGCAACTCACTTATTTCTTAGGGTACAGAAGAGGAAGACCGCGGCAGACTTTCAAGTCCGCTGTTAATATGTTCCACTGGCACCCTGGACTTCATTATCTTCATGCTTATCACAGCTGCTTTTAAGTCCCCATGTAATTATTTGTTTCCTATCTGTCTGTTCCGCTGGAATACAACCTCTGCTGAGATAGGGCCGTGCTGGCCTTTACCTTGGCTCTCGCCAGCACCTAGCGCAGTGCCTGGCGTTTCATTGGCCCTCGTCCCGTTCATGAGAACTCTGCCCTCAAGATCTAATCACCCTCCACAGGGCTCACCTAACACATCGGGCATTCGGATTTTAACGTATAGGTTTCAGTGGACGCAAACGTTTAGCATCTAGCAAAGGTGGAGGGGTCTGTGTATGCTCTGGATATCTTTGACAAGATCCGCGATTTGCCAGAATTTTTCTTTCAGTCTATAGCTTTCCATTATTTTGAAAAGCAAACGTTTTAAATTTCAATGGAACCCAATTTATTCTCTTGTAGACCATACTTTTGGTGTTTCATCTGATAAAAGAACTGCCTAGGTCAAGGTCACAAAGATTGTCTTCTGCTTTCTTCTAGGAGTTTTATTGTTTTAGGTTTTACATTTAGGTCTGTGATTCATTTTGAGTTAACTTTTGCATAAGGTGTGTAGTATGGGTCAAACTCATTTTATTTGCACGAGGATATCCATTTGTTTCACACTAAGTGTAAAAGGATGAGCCTTTCTCCATGGACTTGCCTTTTACTTTTGTCAAAAATTTAGCTGCCCAGGTGCAGGTCTGCTTCTGTACTCCCCATCGGCACACGTGCCTGTCTTTTCTCCAACACCATGCTGTCTTATCACTGCAGCTTTAGAGTACATCTTACAAGTGGGTAGTGTGAGTCCTCCAACTTTATTCTTCATCAAAATTGTTTTGGCTATTTAAGCTCCCTTATCTGAGCAAAACTACAGCTTATTGATATCTACAAAATAATCTTACTGAGGTGGTGTTGAATCTGTAGATCAGTTTGGGGGGAAATTCCTATCTTAGCAAGTCTTCCAATCCATTAACAGTATATATCGCTGTATTTATTTTGGTTTTCTTTGATTTCTTTCACCAGAGTTTTGTAGTTTTCAGGATAAAGATCCTGAATATATTTTGTTAGATGTAGACCTAAATTTTTCATGTTTTTTTTTTTTGTGTGTGTGCTATTGTAAATAGTATGCTTTTAAAATTTCGATTATCAGTTAATTGGTCATTACTGGTATGTAGAAACTGATTTTTTTTAAAAATCTTTTTAATTTTATTTATTTATCTTTAGAGGGGAAGGGAAGGAGAGAGGGAGAGAAATATCAATGTATGGTTGCCTCTCATGGTTCCCCTGCTGGGACCTGGCCTGCAACCCAGGCATGTGCCCTGACTGGGAATCGAACCGCGATCCTTTGGTTCACAGGCACGCGCTCAATCCGCTGAGCTACACCAGCCAGGGCAGACATTGATTTTTTTATATTAAACTTTTATCCTTAAACTTTGTTAAACACTTTACTTCTAAAGGTGTTGGGAGGGTAGCTTTCTTGAGCTACTTTTATGTTGGCAATCGTGTTATCTGCAGATTGGGATAGTTTGATTTCTTCCTTTCCCATTTGCCTGTCTTTTACTACTTTCCCTTGCATAGTGCACTAGCTGGGCCTCCAGTGCAATATCAGATAGGCGTGGTGAGCGTGGACGTCCCTGAAATGTCCCTGACCTCAGGGGGGTGGCATTAGCTGTACATTTTTTGTAGACATCCTGCATCAAGTCAAGGAACACCCCTAGTATTCCTAATTAGCTGAGAATCGTTCCCATGAATGAGTGCTGAATTTGGTCAAATGCTTTTCCAC
>PVKM010028313.1:0-18334 GCA_004027735.1 Carollia perspicillata
GAGCCATAAGGGAACTTACATTCAGATTCAGTCGATGACTATAACGATTTTCCTAAGTGGTCGTACCAATTTAAACTCTATCCAACAGGGTCTGACATTTCTCTTTTCCTCCCACCCACCCTCCCTCTTTTTCTTTCTTCCATTCACTTCTTCATTAACCCACATTTACTAACAATCTCTGGACTAGGCACTGGGTATCTGTCTTCGCCTGTTCAGGCTTCTATAACAAAATTCCACAGACTGGGTGGCTTATAAACAACTGGAATATATTTCTCATTGTTCCGGAGGCTCCGATGTCTGAGATCAAGGCATCAGCACAGTCGCTTTCTGCAGAGAGTCTTTTTCCTGGTCACAGGCACCTGCTCTCTGTGTCCTCACCTGGTGGAAGGGGTAGGGGGCTCTGCTGGGCCCCTTTTATATATAAGGGTGTTCGGCTCATTCATGAAGGCTCTGCCTGCATGACCTAATCACCTCCCAAAGGTCCCACTTCCTAAAGCCGTCACATTGAGCATTAAACCTTCAACATAGGAATTTTGGAGGGACACAAATATTTAGACCACAGCAGTTTCTAATGGTGAATTAAAAAGAAGTCAAAGTGTGCGTCTCCTAGGAGTGCTCCCCGCTTCCCCAATTCAGGGAGCAGATGGACAGGAAACTGCAGCACTGTCTGGGTCCTCCACAGGTCTGAAGCAGGGTGTGGGGAGGAGCACAGGACCCCAACTCTCCCTCCCGGAAAGCAGAGTGGCAGAGCCTCTGAGTGTGCCCAGCGGCCCATATTGGGAAAGGGGCCTCTCACCGCATACTACGTAAGGGAGACTCCACCAAGCCCCCACCCCCAGGAGCCAGCCAGGGAACAGCTGCCCACATCGGTAAGGGCCATTAGGTGCCATCCTGTTCCTGGGGGCTCGGGGCACTGTTTGATTTTTCCTCAAATATAAAAGTCATCATTTCAACAATTTTAAAGTGTACAATTCAGTGGCTTTTTGTACACTGACAATGCTGTGGCAACCATCAACACTGTCTATCTCCAGAACATTTTCCTCACCCCCAAATAAACCCATGCCTATCAAGTAGTCACTCCCTATTCCTTACTCCCTCCAGCCCCTGGCAACCACTAATCTGCTTCCTGTCTCTATAGATTTACCTCTTCTGGAGATGATATAAATGGAATCATACAAAATGTGACCTTTTGTGTCTGGAATCTTTCTCTTGGCAACAATGTTTTGAAGGTTTATCCATGTTGCATCATGCATCAGAACTTCATTCCTTTTTACAGCTGAACAATATGCTACAGTGTACATACATTTTCTGCATCATTCATCAGATGATAGGCATTAGAGCTGCTTCCACTTTTTGGCTCTTATGGATGTTGATGCTGCTATGAACACCTGTGTACAAGTTTTTGTTTGACTACATATTTTCATTTCTTTTAGGTATATACTTAGGAATGGAATGTCCAGGTCACACGTTAATTTTATGTTTAACATTTTTAAACACTGCCAAACTGTTTTCCATAGCAGCTGCCCCATTTGACATTACCACTAGCAATATACGAATTTCAGTTTCTCTACATCCTTGCCATCCTATTTCCCATTTTTCTTAAAAGCCACCCTAGTATGTGTAAAGGGATACCTCACTGCAGCTTTCACCTGCACTCCCCTAATGACCAGCGATGCTGACACCTGTCCACGGGCTTACTGGCCATTTGCATTCCTTTGAAGAAATGTCTATTCAAGTCCTTTCTAATTTTTCAATTGGGCTGTCTTTTTGTTGTTGAGTTGTAAGAGGTCTGCACATATTCTGGATATTAGACCCTAGTTAGAGAACCAATTTGCAAATATTTGCTTCCGTTTTGTGTGTTGTCTTTTTACTTTCTTGATAGTGTCCTTTGATGCACAAAAGTTAATTCCAAAGAAGTTCAATTATCTATTTTTTTCTTCTGCTACTTGTGCTTTTGGTATCATACTTAAGAATCTGTTGCCAAATCCATGATGATTTATTCCTATGTTTTCTTTTAAGAGTTTTATAGTTTGGGCTCTTACAATGAGTTCTCTGACCCCGTTTGTTAGTTTTCATATATAATGTGAGGAAGGGGTCCAATCATTCTTTTGTATGTGGTTATCCCAAGGCCATTTACTGAAAAGACCACTTTTCCCCCCATTTAATGGCCTTGCCACCTCAGTAAAAAATCAATTAACCACAAAGGCATCCATTTATTTCTGGACATTCAATTCTATTCTACTGATCTGTATGTCTATCCTTATGCCAGTACTACACTGTTTTGATTAGAGTACTTTTGTAGCCAGTTTTAAAATCGAGATGTGTGTCTTCCATTTTGTCCTTTTTCAAGACTGGCCATTTTGGGGTCCCTTGCAATTTCCTATGCATTTTAGGATCAGTTTATCCATTTATGCAAAATAAACAGCTGTCACTTTGATAGGATTATATTGAATTTGTAGATTACTTTAGGAGAGTATTGTCAACTTTACAGTATTTGGCTATAACTCTCTACATACATTTTAGAATCAACGTATCAATTTCTACCGAATGCAAATCCCACCCATCTGTACTGCCCATGCTCTTCCTCCCCAAAGCCTTGCTACACCGGACACCCACAAGGCAACTCATTTGTTAACCACTGGAAAGATGAACACTTCCTTCCACATTAGAAAACTTTCTTCTTAGAAGCGGAAGCTGAAATTACAGTGAACTCACTGAACCTACCTTTGCCTCAGCTTTTAAGAAAAAATAATTTATGTTAATTTACAAACTCATGAATATAATAATCTTTCTATTAACAAGGTCAAAAACTGTCTTACTTTTTTTTTAAAGAAACTGAAGATGGTACAGATAAATGAAGAGATAGTCCCTCTCATGGATTAGAATTAACATTGTTAAAGTTCCATATTCTCTACAGCAATCTACCATTCAATGCAATCCTTATCAAAATCCCATGGCATTTTCTACAGAAATAGAACAAAAAAATCCTATCATTTGTGTGCAACCACAACAGACCCCTAAAAGCCAAAGCAATTCTGAGAAAAAGAACAAACCTGGAGGTATCAGACCCCCCAATTACAAACTATACAACAAAGCTATAGTAATAAAAACAAACAAACAAACAAAAAACAGTAAGGTACCAGCAGAAAAACAAATACACAGACCAATGGAACAGAACTGAGAGCCCAAAAATAAACCCACACATGTGTGAACAACTAATGTACGACAAAGGAGCCACAAATATGCTTGTACAATGGAGAGAGAAAAGCCTCTTCAATAAAGGGTGCTGAGAAAGCTGGACAGCCCCATGCAAAATAATATAGTTAGACCACTACCTTATACCGTACACAAAAATTAGCTCAAAGTGTAAAGACTTAAATATAAAGTCCTGAAACCATAAAATACATAGAAGAAAACATAGGTGTCAAGCTTCTGGACACTGATCTTAGTGATATTTTTGTGGATTTGACTCTAATGGCAAGGGAAACAAAAATAAACAATGGGACTACATCAAATAACAAAGCTTCTGCACAGCAATGAAAACTATCAATGAAACAAACAAACAAAAAAGCAAGTAACTGAATGGGAGCAATATTTGCAAATTATATTTCTGGTAAGTTAATATCCACCCTGGCCAGTGGCTCAGTTGGTTGGAGCATCAGCCCATACACCTAAAAAGGTGAGGGTTCCGTTTCCGGTCAGGGCACAATCTATGTTGTGGCTTTGATATAGGGAAGTGACCTAAACCCAGTAAGCCTTAGCACAGGGTCCCCCCTCCCCTAGTTCAAACGGCAAGGCCAGCCAGCAAGCCAGCCAGGAGATAAGGTGCTAATGGTCTGGCCATTAAAACATAGAGTGCTGCCAGTCAAAACATAGAGTGCTGACTAACCAAATAAAGAAATCTGAATTAACCCCTGCATTCCTCTGCATTCCGCTTCTGTATCTCGCTTCTGCCACCTAGCCACGTAGAGATAAAGTATATAAGCCCTGTAACCCCTTTGTTCGGGGCCCAGAACTTGGAGTTGGACTCCTCTGGGACCACGCATGAATAAAGGATTGTGCTCTTAGCCCCTCCAGTGTCTGGTCATTTTGATTTCCTGTAACAGCTTCAGTTCCCGGTTGGGGAGCATTACAGGAGGCAACCAATCCATGTTTTTCTCTCATGTCAATGTCTCTCTGTCTCTCTCTCTCCCCCGTCTCCCCTTGCTCCCCAAGTCAATAAACATATCCTCAGGTGAGGATTGAAAATAAAATTAATATCCAAACTATATAAAGAACTCATACAACTCAATAACAAAAATAACAAAAACGAACAACTGAATGAAAATATATATTGAATTCACATATATGTACCATGTAATACTACTCAGCCATAAAAAATGACAAAATACTGCCATTTGTAACAACAGGGATGGATCTTGAAGGTATTTTGCTAAGTGAAACAAGTCAGACAAAAAAGGACAAACGCTGTATTATTTCACTCACGTGTGAAATATAAAACAAAAAAGAAACAAAGGCAGACTCACAGAAGGGGACAACAGAACAGTGATGACCACCAGCAGGGAAGGGGCAGGAGGGCGAGATGGGCCAACAGGGCCAAATACATGGTGACGGATGGAAACTAGACTTTTGGTGGTGAGCACACCATAGTGCACATAGGTACTGAATTATAATATTGCTCACCTGAAGCTTAGTGTGTTATTAACCAATGCTATCTCAAAAAAATCAGCAGGGTCAAATAGCTAATGTTCATAAAGTGCTAGCACACAACATGCGGCTCAAAATAGGTCTTCAGCTACCACCATCATCATCCCCGCCAGTCTCATTATCTTTACTGTTTATGTAATTCCTTCTGCCACATCAAGAAGCCCTGGAACAGCACGGATAAATCACTTTTCAAAATTAAAAGAAAAAAACTGTTTACCTGTATGGCAAAAGTACCAACACCACCTGAAGCACCCAAGATCAAAACACTGCAATGCAAAAGAAACATTAATGAAAATATTAAGCCAATATAACTTAAGCCAACATAAATAAGATGTTTTCAACATGCAACTGACTCAAAGATACACAATCCCAAAAGCAAATAAAATCATTCAGCTTCCCAAGATTCTATTACACAAGGATTTTTATTTTAAATTCACCAATAAGCTGTAAGGGCTTAAAGTTAAGACATTCTACGAACTCTACTAAGAACACCAAATACCAAAAACACCAATACTATATTTTTTAAAGGAGCTCAGATGGTTCTTGGTAACATCTGCCTTACATTTTTTCTCCGTAATAGAGCGCTCTGGGATCCTTTTTAACGTGTTAAAGTAGATTTGGTTGCTCTCTAAGAAAAATCACATTCCCGACCACATTCCTGCCAAAGTGCATAGACATCTTTTGTTCACACTTGTCCCGTCAAGCTCATTGACTTTCATAAATGGAAATCGATCTCAGCCTCACGTTGGCTGCCTGTTAAACCGGACGACTCTGTTTTATTCGCACAAACATCCTTGTTGCGCTCCAGGTTTTTACCATGTTTCGTTACTGTGGCCCTCCCGCAACTCTAGCCCAAGGGTGCGCCCAAGAGAAGTGTATGGAGGTGTGAGGGGTGAACCCTGTGACACCGTGAACAGACTGAAATAACACACAAAATTTGGTGTGATTATGCGAATGGGCACTAGGCAGGAGAGGGATCCAGGCCTGTTACCAATTTCCCAAAGGCATGTGTGACCCAAAACAGAATCTCAAGAATCACTGCTTTACGTACTCTCACTAAATTTTATTCCTGACTTACGCCAGAGCTCCAGGGAGTTGCTGCCTTAGACTGCCCAGGCTCAGGTCCGCAGACCACCGCTTGCACGGAGCTGCACGTGGTGTTATGCTACCAATCATAGGCTGAGGGACATTATAGTGACGGTTTGCTACTGGACATGTTAGCTAAGAAAGATTGTTGAGAGAATTCTTCATGAGAATTCTCTTTATTATGAGTGCATACAGAAAAACATTTTTCTGAGACAAATAGAAGCATGGCTACTCATATTTGTCACTACAGATTGTACAACTGCTAGCTGTGGGTTCCTCTTTTGCCTCGGCTGCTACAGGTACGGAGAACTTCGCCGCCTGTCTCTAGCAAGTGCACCAGAGCTTGGAACATGTATTCTGCCTACAGTCTTAACCGTAGTGCCATTTCATTTTTTTCCCTCTTACCCAAATCATGGAAGGCTGGTTGTCACTCTTTAGATCTTAAAAATTGCTAGTAAAGTTTCTGAGCCAACTGTTCCCTTTGAAATTAATACCATTAAATATAATTTTAAAAGTCTCCTTGGAAAGCTTTCCTTCTAGAAGAGTTACATTTAATTACACAGTGTAAGCAGAAGAACCTTTAAAGATCAACTCCTCCCAAATCCTTCAATTCACACACTTAATCGCTTAGTACTTCCTAAGTGAAGGGAAAAAGCATTAAAACTGCCTCACAGACACCCACAGATGAATTCATCCACATTTACCCTCTTACTGTGGCCCATTCTTATAGAAAAGTAACGAGTCAAACTCTCATTTAAGGTCTTCACACTCCGATCTTCATCTCAACTCTGACCCCTCTCAGTATTTCCTGAACAGACTCTCAAACCCTTCTCACCCCCAAGTCCCACGCACCCTGGTCCACGCCTCAGGCTCTTATGCCTTCACACTGAGGTCTCCCTTCCCCTGAAGGCTCAAGTCCCAGTCTTCCTGCGCAATAAATAGCCTCGCGATAGCCCTGCACCTGACATCCATGCCCCTGCATTTGGGTTTGTCACATTGTTCATCTTCACTCATTCTTGTCTCTCAGGCTATTCTGCAAGGCTTTGGGGGCACAGACTCACATAATGCCCATCTCTGTGCATACCACCCCCGATATGGATGCGGCAGATATCTGGTCAAAGTTTCTTGACGGTAACCATCAGCCACATCAGCATTATATCCTACAGGAAAGGCAGCGATTACTATTCCTGCAAATGAGGAAATCACCTGACTTTTTGAAAGACTGCATTCAAGTTTTTCCAGGAAAGCAAAGGGCTTTAAATTAACTTTTAATTCTCCATCTGAGAATGCTGGATTTAAGAGGATGACAAATATAATGGCTGCCTAAGGATCCAACTGCCAGACACATCTTCGACTTCATAATTGTCATTTCATCGCTTCCCTATAACTCTTGATCCAAAGCAGCCTCATTCCTCCAAACAAAAAAGCAAAAACGTTTCTCAGCAGTGCTTGGCAGAAGAGGAAGTGCTACAACAGCAGCTTCAGTTCCCGGTGCTGCCGCTTGATGGAGCCCTACTACAAAACAGGCAAGGAGCAAGCCCACTGGAGTTGCTACACTCCATTACTCAGCTCCTAAAAAATCCCTGGGGACACACCATTCTCTGGCCCTGCAAATTCCATGTTTTGTGCAGGTTCAACCAAGGCCTGTACTTTGCTTCCAACAAAGAAAGTCCCACAAAGGGACAGCAGGCAAAATAAATTTCCAAGCCGGCACTAAGTCAGTTGGTTCCCTCCAGTCTGAAGTCCTGCGGCTGAACTAACTATTCCTGTTTTGTACTCTTCAAAGCCCTCGCACTACAAAGGGAAATCACTGCTGTGCTTACCCCCAGCGGCCCTTCACTTGCGTGCTGTACAGCAGGAACACTGTCTACCCAGTTGCCATAGCGGTCACAACATACTCACAGCTCATTAAGTAGACGTCTATTAGTTTAAAGAAAGCTGTGCTTAATTGCCTATTGGTTTACATAAAGCAAGTGCCCAGGAAATAATTTATTTGCAAAAAGCACTATAATTCAAAATTGTCAGGATTTTTTATCACATTTCTGTCTTACTTCCTAAGTGCAGAAATCGAGCTTCTTTTGAAGTCAGTGGGAATTACACTGTGGCAGATTTATAAAGCATGGGTGAAAAATATGAATAAATTATTATACTGCTTATGTACTCTTAAACCTTAAAATTTAATTTTATGTCATTTCTGCCCAATCTATGAATTCTCCCTAAAATATGTTAAGGTTCTAAAGCAATGTTGGCTTTTTTTTTCTGACTGAATCACTTTTTATTTAGCATTTGGGCATCTACGTCCTCGACAGTCACATTTGTCAGTATTATGATCTTATGAGGCAAGGGTCTTAACACCCTAACTGTCTTCCAAATAAAACTATTTAAATTATATTACAAAATAGCAAGAGACCCAGAAGCAGGGAATCATCTTTCAGATTTCTATATTCTGGCTTAGCCTCAGAAATCTCAAGGCCAGCGCTGGGCACCTAGAAACCTGGTTCTGGCCCCGACTCTCCCACTGGGTTCCGGAGTATCTAAGCCTCAGACTCATCGCCTACGAAATGATGATCAGGAACATATGCTCTAGGAGTCAGTGAAAATGGAACTGGCATTTTCGATCTAATTTAGGCTTATGTTTAGTTTCTCCACCTTCCCAACAGAGAAGTAAAACGACCTGCATAATTCCCCTTGGACCACACACTTGTGGGGGGAAAGCAGCCACGTCGTAAGAGTAGAGTGCTCTTTATTAAGTCCTGATGGCTCGGAAATGAAGATGATTTAAATAGGGCTAGCTCTTCCATCAGTAGAAACGACTGGTCTTTAAAAACTGAGGATGATATTGAGAACGTAGAATCTCAGTTTTCAGTTTCCAACACTACTTTTGAATGGGGGGAGGGCGGAAAATGAGTGAACAACAGCCAAGTATATCATATATGCTGAGTCCACCCCTGAGGTGAATGACAAACTCCGTTTGCATAAGTGGAACACAGCTACAAACAAATCAACCAAACACGACCAAGAACAGCCGGACTTGTATGTCCTTCTTTTCTGCCTCAGGAATTCACGTAGACATTCCCCGATTTATAGAACAGTTCATGTGTGAATTGGCTGTTCAGAACTTTAAACACATTTTCCCATGAAAACAAAGCTATTTATACATCTTGGCAAAGAGCCCGGGGTAGCTGTTCAAAAAGGTTTAGTTAACCCGTAATGGACCAGGAACCTCATGCACAGTGTAACAATGGTGCTGCAGGAAACGCACGCAGAATTTCAGCCCAGGGGACTAGGAACACAGCTCCCCAAATGAGACAGGCACTGGGAGCCAGTCCTCAGTCAGGGGCAGGGCAGACGGAAGGCAGAGAGACCGAAGGAAGGATCATGTAGGATGGCCACAACAGGGTGGATGAGAGACGGAAGGAGTGTGGTCAGAGAAGGATTAACCACAGAGCTGACGGGGTTCAGGACATGGGACCTCAAAACACGGCACTCAGGCACGCTGAATATTTTAAGCTGAAGGAAACTTTTCCCCAGGTATACATGCTAATAAACTTCTATTTGGTTTTCTCCTGTTA
The DNA here is from genome assembly GCA_004027735.1 of Carollia perspicillata. Classification (NCBI taxonomy): domain Eukaryota; kingdom Metazoa; phylum Chordata; class Mammalia; order Chiroptera; family Phyllostomidae; genus Carollia; species Carollia perspicillata. The sequence goes on from PVKM010028313.1 coordinate 9,366, forward strand.
ATCTTCTATTTCAGGGCTCTCGGCAGAAAACTCAGAAGGGTGGAGTGAAAGTTATTTTTCCTCCTCTACTAACCACGATCAGTTAAGAATGCTGTCTCTTTCCTCTCCTACACTCCACTACACTTCCCCTCTTCTCAGGTGACACTAGATTTACTAGCTGAAGGGAAGCTGATTTAAAAGTACATTGCTTTGCGTTGGTGGGAAGCGCTGATATGTTCATTGTATTTTCTGAGTAGAACTATTGTAGGCTATCCCAGTATACGGATGCTGAAAGGGTTCAGAACAGGCTTCCCTGAGATGTGCCACTTTGGCGTGTGGATTATTTTGAGCTGAAAGCAACCAAGACACTGTGGGCTTAAGGGAAATGCTTATCTCCCCCTTAAAGAACTTAAATTAGGGATCTAGCCCAAAATAGTATCACAGCAATAACTTTGAATGACCTATCTGTGAGGCAGGGTAAACTTCTAACTACCAAACATCTGAATGACCTCCCTCCCTTCTGAAGCCCCCAGGTACGTCACCTCATCCCTAGCTCAGAGTGCCACATACATCTTTGAACTTTTTCTCCCTGACCCTCTCGTGCATGTGGGGTCTCTGACCCGCTCGTGCATGTGATGTTCCCATACACACACATATAATTAAATTTGCTTATCTTCTCTTGTTAATCTGTCTCATGTCACTTTGATTATTACATCAGCCAGAAGAACCCAGAATGGTAAAGTCTCTACCTCCCCCGCAATGGCTTCCAGGAATATTCCTGCTTCCCACTAATGTGTCACACAAATATATTGCTTGGGCTCCCCCTTTTCCTCTACCCTTCGAAATTCTCGGCAGGGGCCCCATAACAAAGGAGAACACAATAAGGCATCATGAAATGTTACTGTGATAAGGTTGAGTATCGCTGAATCTAGAACCGGATTATGAGTAAGGGAGAAGAAACATGGTTAAACAAAGTCTGAGATGTACAGAACCAGAAGCTATTCTGAAGAAAATTCTCCCAATTAAAAGGCATATAAAAACCTACAATGTACCACCGATCAAGTCAATTCATACACCAGGACTCACAAAATGGTGCTGCCCCAGTGGCCCAGCCCACGTCAAAAATCTAAACCTAAGTCAGCCTGCATTTACAGGAAATGGCTCACTGTCCAATCACAATCCTCCGGCTCAGCTTTCACTAGCTTACCTTACCCTGGAAAATAGGACCCCTTGGGCTCATAAGAAAATCGCTGCCCTCCTAGCCAATCATGCCCTGTTTCCATGTTGCCTTTTCTAACATTTTCTAAAACCTGCTCTTGCCCAAAACCCCTTGGGAAGAGTGCTCCAATGCTTGTGAGTCACTGCACTCCCCAATTCATGGACTGTTTTCCCTTCAGCAAAGAACATCAAACTGGTTACTAAATTACATGACTTTTGTCATTTGACACCACTATAGGGAAGACATCAACAACAAAGTAATTAATAAGGGTCTGTCAATTAAAATGCAAAGGTATTTAGGCTTGTTCACTGCAGGAGAAAACTTCAAATGCCTTGCAATCTACAGCTCATATAGTAAGGAAACTTTGAAGACATGTTTCCAAATTTGACAACGATCCTAAACTATACATGACATGAACAATAAGGAGTTGTACAGTGGAATGAGAAGGAGTGGGCTTGGGGAACAATTACCAGATTTTGGCTTACGGTAAATCATAGTTAACTGACATGAGGAATCTACGTAAGAGTCAGGGTGGAAAGTCAGTCTTGTTTTGCACAAGTAGAGTTTCAGATGCAAAGGGGATATGAGTAGGGCAGTTGGTGTTAGAAACATTCATCTGCCAGCTATTAAAATATACAGAAGCTGGGAGAAGATGAGATGACCCTGGATAACAGAGGGGAGTGATGGAGTAGGGCACTGGGAAAAGAGTAACAGGAAGAAGGGGGTCACTTTAAAAATAACGAGAACTGGTAAAAAGGCAAGAGGAAAACTAAAGGAGTCTGGTGTCCCTGAAACCATGGGAAAGTGGTCACCAGTGCCAGATACTTCGGAGAGTTCAAATTTAAAGAACTGAAAAACATCACTGGGAGGGCAACTTAGTCAGCCATGACCCCATGACAACAGCTGCAGCCGAGTGGCAAGGCTGGGAGCTAATTTCAGTGCGTTGAAGAGTAAAAAACTTCTAAGCTCCACAAGACAGTTACCCTGTCACCTAGAACACTAATCTGTAAAACACAAATTGCCAGGAAAGAGCTTTCCACTCATTTCTTTAACTGAGTCTTCCAGGAGCTCCTAGGAAAACAGGCCCAGATGAGGCCACATTCGTTTGCATCACACTAGCCAAGCCGGAGTCTCCATCCTCTTCCCAACCCACAGTTCCTTCGAGCAAGCGAAATGCAGTGGTTTCTTTCTCCTCTGCATACCCCTCGAACCAAACAACCTAGTCAGGGGCAAATGAAAACCCTACACAGGGGTAGTGTCAGTGGAGGAGACACAGGTGGGTGGTTGGGTGGAGAACAGGCAGGAGAAGGCATCTGAAAAAAGGAAGCTGTTATAATTGCCGAAATAAGCAAACTAGGGAAAGACAGAGTAATGCCAATGTTTTTAAGTTTGAGCTTTTCTAATTGTATAAACAGAATTAATCAGTTACATAATTTACCGTTATTCGACCAAAGGTTACTGTCATAAAGCCTGATCTCAAAAAGGAAACAATGAAAAGCATTCCTAAATTGACTGCATTGAGTTTCAAGTATACACAATTTAAAAGTAAAATTTATTTTATACTTCAATTTCCAACATTTTCTAATACATCTGTCTAACAGAGTCAAGTACAACTTCCCCAGCGAGAGATGAATTTCAGACAGAGCATGAAATATTCAAGGTGGACCATGACGCAGCTAATAAATATAACCATCAGATCAACTGCTTTAAAAAATGTATCTGGTGTAACCACGTTTAAATAAACTTCTATTCATTTTGAGACCCTTAAGTTATCTATGTGCTCCTGCTCAATAAATCATGAAGAAACTATGGGTGGACAGGTAAGAAGGAAACAATTTGATCTGACATTTTCTAGTGATACCAAAGTGTGAGCAAAATGACATTTTATATAACACTGATATTAAATTATTCCCTTGGCTCACTGGTGCTCAATTTGTTGCAAAAATTAATTATGTAACAAAAAGGAAAAGGTAAAAACACTATCAAACTCTTAGAAGCTTTGTCTTAATTTCAAAATACTTTTTGCTATAAGAAAAAAATCCTGTAAAATCTTCTAAGGTGCTGATGGGTGTTTTTATCATTGCTTGTTTTTTTTAATTAACTGGTTAGAAAAACAGAACTTAAGTCCTTATTAACAAACATTGACCTCCTTTGTAGACTAAAGAGTGCCTTAATGCCATTCACTAACAGAAGGAGAATAATTATTGATTAGAGAAGCCAAAATATGCTCCACCAATCACATTTAATTGTGAAACTGAAAAAAGCCACTTTGGACACTGGAACATCTGAGTTTATGTATAATAAAATCCCTCTATAGTAGTAATTTGTTCATGTAAAAGTATTTTGCACAGTATCTTAAGGTATTCACCTCTCTCATGTGATTCTCACAAGTGAAGTAGCTGGGAAGGCAGGCCATCATTACCACCTACACGGAGCAGTTTCAGTAAACTGAAATTTCTTAGAGCACCAAGGGCCAAGGTCTGCCTCGGTGCCTCTCGGAACAGAGGCGTCCTAAGGCCACCATGCGCGCAGGACTGCAGCAGGCGTCTGTGCTATGAGCTCGTGAGGCTCTTCACAACGATGTCACTGCAGTTTGGTTGGCATGTGCACGGACCAACTCAATATAATATATAATCGCCTCACAAGGTATGCAGTTTTCCATTTCTCAAAGCTCTTCTGACAACCAACACTGTCCTGCACTCAGGGCCTTGGAGGAAACTATGAAGAGACTATAAACAGAGTGCATGTGGTCACCTGATCAGTTAGTAGCAGAGTGGAAAAGAGAGCACAAGTTCCCCCGTTCCAAACCATTGTTGCTTAAATAAAACATAACACAGTACCTAAAAATCACCCAGTAAACCAACAATAAAATGGGGCGCACATCTATGTACCTGAGAAAAGACGGCTAGATCTGTTTCTAAATTGTTTTCTTCAGGGTACTAAAGAAAAGAGAGAGAAAGCGAGCGAGCATCGCTGGGGGGCCCTGAACTGGCAAACGGAATGACAGACCTCTAACTACACACAGTCCTGCGGGCATAGAAAGTCTAATGTTTCTAAGGAAAAACAAAACAATAAAGTACCAGTGTGAATGCAGAGCCTACAATAATAATAAAGTTCTAAAAGTCTTGAATAAGATTTTTGCAAGGCTAATAACTAAGATGAGTCATTAGAAAAATCTATGTGGTCAAACTAATTTAATTTAAACAAAGTGTCTGACTAAAGTGGCAACTTCAAGAAAGATGAGCCTCAAAGCTTAAAAAATAAACAGTGTTGACCTTTAGAATAAATATTTGCTTTGAAATCCACGATAAAGGGTAGCACCTCATTAGATGAATAGCCTTCACACTGCTTTCAGAAACACAGCTATTAAGCTTTCATTAAATGCACTGCTCTATAACTCAACACATTAAATGTAAGGTACGATATTTCATAACAACAGGAGTACAAAATGACACAGACTTTAGTTACTTTACCTGCATAGTCCTTAGCAATAAAAAAACCAAGTTATTGTAATTTATTAAAATTTGACCAATAGCTCTCTCCCTCATCACAATCATTAAACAGTTCTTAGCACCTGGTTTTCTCACCCCCCAAAAAAAAAATCATCAGTTTTCCCTATGATGCCAACTTTCTAAAATACAAGGAATATAATCTCACAGCTAATAACAGGAGCCACCATTTATTGAGTGCCTCCCATGTGCCATAACCCATGCCTCTAGTTTTTCTTGTATTATCTCATTAAAAACAAAACTCACAGAAGAGAAGCAATGGAATGGGTCAGCCACCTAGAAAGCAGCAGAATCTGAATATGAACTCAAGTCCACCGAAGACATTTCTTCTCACTGTGTTTGCTGTTGCTAACTCTAAAGAGCATGTATTCAAGGCCTTGAAGCACCAGCACTAACCTAAAGAATACCGAGCACGGAGCCCAGGAGATCTCAAGATTATTCGTCAGTGATCTGCAGTCCCTTTATATTTGGTTTTCATAGAAATCTGCAACTATGAGAGCCAATCCTAGTAGAGCTAGGAAAAAAATGCCCGAACATTGACATCACTCATTACACACTATATAGCAGGATTCTTAACATTTATAGGAATCTGATAAAAGCTAGGATCTTCTTCCCAGAGAGTCACATAAAATTCTGCATCATTTTGGAAGGTTCAGACTCCTAAAGTCCATCTGCACATTTCGATTTTTAAATTTGCCTTTGACTGGACTAAGAATCCACAGAATGAAGTGCACAACGACACAAATGAGTTCTTTGGAAATTGTTTCTAATGTCAGCACAACTCTGATCATGTGAATGATCCTAGTTTTACTGCCTCTGGTAATCTACGGCAAAGACCTTACAAAAGAAAGAGAGAGAAGGTGTAGATGCCACCACTGATACTTACCGTTTTCCCGCACAGTTCTTGTCATTCAGGCCACCAACCTTGTTGATGGCAGACCAGGCTGTGAGGGCCACGTATGGCAAAGAGGCAGCTTGAGTATGAGTGAGTGATCGGGGCTTGTGAGAGACCTAGATTGGAAGACAACAGTCAAAACTAAGCACTGACTTACAAAACCTATGAACACAATTAAGTCCGCTTCCCTTCATAGGAGTCCAGCCATTTTCATAGGTAAGTCTATGACATTCTGCCCGTTCAGCATTTATCACACGCCCTACTTTAAGATGATCCCCGAGGGATATTCTCCAAGTGGCTCAACCTGCCCTCCTGGGGTCAGAGGTTCAGTATTGTTTTGTGGGCTATATGAATCAGATATAGCTAGTTAATTCATAAAGACCACATTCGATAATCTCATTAGTTCTAACTATACCCAGAAACAAATCCAAACACACCTTGAGCTCTCACGAACACGTTCTAGTTTCATTTTCAGATCAGCTGTTTTCTTCACTCCCGTGTAGTGGAAGGTGATCTGTCCAGACTTTCTCTAATCTCAGTAACACCCCTTCTTCCCTTCCCATCCTCCCTTCTGTAGACAAATTCCTCAATGTTAACTTCTTTCTCTCTATTCAAATTGTCAGACCTCTTGACTGTATTTAATTAGACTACAGTTTCTAAAGTGATTTGAAACAGCTGATACTTCCACACTTCTGTTTATAATTAATCGGTACGTTCCATTTGGAATATTTGGTTTCCATTATGTACACTGGGCAAAACCAAGAAACCAGCAGGGTTTCTAGATCTCACTCCAAATCCCTGCTCCACGAAACAAGGATGCCACTTTGGCAGGCAGTGTTATTAAATGACATCAAATTATTTTTCTAAGCTTTCAAAAATTTCTATTCTCTATCTTAGTTCTTTCAAACTTACCCGTTAAACATGAACCTGATCTGAGAAAAAAACACAATGATTTAGAGATATTTGTCATCTTTGTTTATACTTTCTAATGGCATTTCAACACAGAATGGTGAGTTACCTCATTCCCACTGACAACAACAAACTCGGAGAGAGTGCCCTGTTTCCAGGGAGGAACTGCAGCCCAGACCTGAAACACACATACACACAGACACCACTTCATTAGAAACAGATCTTTTTTAACCAAAGCTAAGCATGAGAGAATTCCCGACCCATTCCCCACCCTGTGAAAAAAGAACAGGTCAGCAATACCCCCACCAAAAGTTACTGTCACGTGATATAAATGTACTACTTAGCATGCTTCTGGATTTGTCGAGGCCAGCCGCACTGGAAGCACATGCCAGGAAACCCTGCTGACTGCGCACTCAGAATAGCAGTGGGAGCACAGTGTCTGGGGTTTGACCCCCGGCTCCACCACTCACTTGCTCTGGGACCTCGTACAGTTTGCCTTCCCCATCTGGAAACAGGGCCTAACTGTGCTCACTTCATAGAGATTAAAGGAGTTACTTCATGAAAATCAACCATAACAGTGTCAGCTATTATTACGAACTCGCTTTATTTTCTTGGTGAAAAAAATCGAAGTGACAAGTAACAGGTGATTATTCCAAACCAGCTATTTTAAAACCATCTAGCCCATAAGGTAGAAATTGTCAGTTACAGACTCTTTCAAGAAAGACACTCCCAATCATACACACTTTAAAGTCTTGCAATTCTTAAGCACTAGATTTAGAACACTTGAGTATAGTCAAGCTATTCTGACAGAACCAAGAACAGAACCAAGGAAATGAGAGTTCCAGCCGAAGCTCAGTACATTTGTTGGCAAGAGAAGGTCAATGATTAGGAATATCCTTCCAAAAGCGGCAGAATGGAATTTGCACACTTAGAAAAGGAATATCGGCATTCATAACTCACCTCATCTCCGGGCTTGAAGTACCTCACATCAAGTCCACATTCCATCACCACACCGGAGACATCCCGACCCAGAGTCAGGGGAAATTCGTCTCCTCTGGTTTTAATATGTAAAGGGTCACGTTTCATATTTAAAGCTGTAGCTCCATAACCACCTATAAAATACAGTTTTATGTTTCCTCCAAAAGCATGGAATGATTTAACAACTATTACAGGGCCCTAATCAGTGCAGCTCAGTTGGTTGGGCACCATCTCACAAAGTGAAGGTTTGCTGGTTCGATACTCTATTAGGGCTCGTGCCTGGGTTGGGAGTCAGTCCCTGGTTGTGGTGCATATGAGGCAACTGATGGATGTTTCTCTCCTTCTCTTTCTCCCTCCCCCTTTTTCTAAAAATAAAATACATTTTAAAAATTATTTAAAGATTTTATCTACTTATTTCAGAGAGAGGGGAAGGGAGGAAGAGAGGGAAAGAAACATCAATGTGTGAAACATTGATCAGTTGCCTCCTGCACATGCACCAACTGGGAACCAGGCCTGCAACCCAGGCATGCGCCCTGCCTGGGAATCGAACCCATGACCCTTTGTCCTGTGGAGCAATGCCCAACCAATTAAGCCATGCCTGCCAGGGCATAAATAAGATTTTTTAAAATAAATAACTGAATAAAATAAAAACTACTACAGGATTATGGGCCAGGTACAATTCAAGATCCTCAAGATATAAATTATAAAGTAATCAACTTTATAACATTTTTTTGTATCATCACACAGGAAAACATAAAAACAATGAGTGCTGTTCCTTTCAAAGAAAATTACTTGGAAAATTATAATCACTTATTAAACTAAAGCTACCGTTGTTCAAAATGCTTAAATTCCAATTTTGAAACTGTCCTCAGAACATTCGGTATTTTCTTTCATAATTTTACTTTGTTCTTTGAAGATAGTCTCTTTAGGTTATTCGTTCATAAACTTTTCAAACAACAATGTCATTTGGTGCCCAGTCTGGTGGAGAAGGTAAGTGTTAAAGCTGTTTGAGGTTAATAAACCAGTAAACAAGGCAGAGTTATATGTGACACTGACAAGCTGGGGTAAGTCACAGTCCCCCACCTCCCAAAAAAGGGTTCTAGGATGCCTTTGAATTAAGTGCATAGCTTGATTCTGCTGTGATAAAGAAACATTTCACTGCACCTGTTCTGATATGTTAAATCAAGTTAATTGCTCTATTATACATATCCTTCTATTTTAAGAATATTTACATAAATATCAGCTAAGTAGAGCTGAAAACATTCTTCTGATCATATTTTTAGTTCAAATAAATTGGCTACTCTATGTGCAACAACCCAAAGTTTATTACACAGCTTCAAAATATAAAATGGCTTTTCCAAGACACAAAATTATCTATAATTGTCTCTTCTGCTTGACATCTTTCTAAGAACATTTCTGCTATGTGAGGTTCTCCAGTATCAGCACCCTGCTTACCCTTCTAGTGCCTTGGACCACGATT
>PVKM010028314.1:0-18356 GCA_004027735.1 Carollia perspicillata
GGAGCTCTGATCATTTCCAGCAAAGCTTTTCAGAGAGAATCTAATGGCAGACAACCATGAGCAGATGAAACTGACGGGAAGTCCCATGTCCCTTCCATCTCTGCCAGCTGCACATCCACCCAAGAGGGCAGGGCCACCTACAGCTGGAGCGAGAACCTGTTAGAGAAAGGTCTCCCCTTTGGGGCAGACAACAGCTATGACTGGATGGCTTTATGTGGCTGCCTCCTTGGGAAGGGGGAGGTTATTTTAATGAGTGGTTTCTAAATCAATTTGGAGGTCTGTGAAGACAGTGTCAGGGTGACTTGGAGGCATGGACAGAGCGCCAGTGCGCTGTGAGTCAGCTACTGGTGATCCTTTAATCAGCGGAGCTTTGGGAATGTACAAGAGCATCCCTGTTCACATCGCTGCTCCTCCCAGTAGCCCTGGGCAGCAGGAGGGGTCACCCCATTTCACAGATGGGAAAATCAAGGCTGGGAGGGTCAAAGGGACCCACCCATGGCCACAGGCAGGTGCCCAGAGTGGGACTTAGGTACAGAGTCTTCAGACTCTGGTCAGCTCTTTCCACTCCAGACAGTGTGGGCCTTTGGGTCAGACCCCTGGGGAACCCGGTTCTCTGACTGTGGGCTTGGTGCCTTATGACCACTCTGCTTCTGCACGCTCTTCTGAAAAGTAGGGGGTCACCAGGACCGACTATGTAATTTGCCAGGCTCGGTGCAAAATGAGAATGCAGGGCTCCTTGTTAAAAGGAAGGAACTAAGGATTTCAGGACGGCAACAGCAAAGTGTTAAGCCCAGTTCAGGGCCCTACAGGACTGCCTGGGTCCCTCACTCATGGAGCGGCCCCTGGGGGTAACACTACGGACTTCATGGGTTGTTGTGAGGACGATTAAAGTAACAAATAGAGAGCCCTTAATGTTGTGCCCGCTCCACTTTTTAAAAGTATACCTTTAAAGTCACGCTGTAAAAAATATTCTTAACCTGTATAACTTTATTAACTGTCACCCCAATACACTTAATTTTTAAAATATTATTTTTAGATGATAAGATCTGTTGGTGCTGTGCATCAGTCACGACACCAGCTGGCCCTCCACTGCACTGAGCAGCCGTCCTGTCAGGCCCTGGCCTGCTGGGCCCTTCCGTCCTGCCTAGAGAGCCAACTGAGAGAGGGAGCCAGTTGACCTCACCTTCCCCCGGATTTTCAGGGCTCAGGTGCATTTGCATCCTGCCAGAAGACAAGGTCTGCCATGGGAAGGAAGAAAAAAGCCCAGCTTACAAAACCACCACACTAGACCCCACTCCCTTCCCTCCCTGCTTACATCTGAGACACCCCTGCTCATGGTCCAGGGCCCCAAGTGACCCAGGTTTGACTGTGGTATCCACGTGGCGAGAGCAAGGGCTGGGGCCGAATACCTCAGTTCTGGTTCCAGATCTGCTACCAACGAGCCTGGGCCGGAAGGGCTGTGGGGGTTTTCCCTTTGTTGGGACAAATCAGGAACTTCCAGGGTGCAGGCAAGCCCTGGAAAACCTGGGCAGGCAGCTTTCTTTACATCCAAACTAACCTCTTCCTATGCCAGGGAGCACATTTTCTCTTGCTCTGGGCTTTGCAAAGGCGGAGAGCCTGAGGAGGAAAGCCAGACCTGGGACTGGGTGTCCAGAAAGACAAGGTCAGACCATAACCCCACCAGGCTGAGGTGAGCCCCACCAGGCAGTTCTCCACCCTACCCCCGCAAAGGACCAGCCTCCAGGGCTTGTCAGCCTTTGTGCAGCAGGGATATGCCAGCTTCAGGGGGCCTAATCTGCACACAGGGACTGCTGTTCAAATGCCTGGCTCACTCCGGACCAGGGGAGGAGGCTGTGCCAGCCATGAGCTCATTCCTCTGGCTGCTGGAGGGGTCATGTGTGTGCAGCTCAGTCATTCAGCCAGCACCCCATCTCATGATGACCTCATCTGCTCACTTAGACAACTTTCAAACCCACTTCCTAGATGGGTTCTGAGGGCAGGGGATGGCACAGGGGGCTGCTGACCCATTCTCTCTCTCTCCCTCTCTCTCTCTCTTACTTTCTCTCTCTCTCTCTGGTAAAGGTAGCATGAGCTCATTCACCGGCCACACTCACTCACTCAGTCCCTATCACCCTAAGGCTTGACTAGAGAAACCAGAAACTAGAAAGCCACCCTCCCTCTGTTTGGATCTATGGGCTCATGCCTGATCTTTCCAGTCTTAGGTTCTTCCCTAGGACCATTTCATTCCTTCTCCTCAATACACAGTCTTTCCAACACTCCCGTCCCACTGAATTCCACGCTCTCTCACACTCTGTGCCTTAGCACAAGCTGTCCCTGCAGCCTGCAATGCCTTTCCCTCCCTTCTACACCTCAGTTCTCAGGAATCTTCTCCTTCAGGAAGTTTTCCTTGACTTGCCCGAGCTGTGTGTGCCTGGGATGCAGCAAGAGCACAGTAGAGAAACAGTGATGTCATCACAGCAATGTTAGCTAGTGCTTACTCAGAGCGTACCACGCCAGGCACCGTGCTAAGAGTCTCATGTGTACTAGCACACTTACTCCCCATGATAACCCTGTGAGTATTATCATTGTCTCCACTGTACAGGGGAGGAGACTGAGGCACAGAGTGATTGGGTAGCTTGCCCAAGGCCACAGGACTAAGTGGTAAGGCTAGGATTTGAACCCCTGAAGCCTGGCTCTAGCCTGGCTTGTAACCACTAGGCAGCTAGCCCCTTCAAGCCCTAGCACTTCTATCAGGGACTTTCTTGATGGTGTCCTCTATGCAGACTAAGCTCCATGAGGGTGAGAACCAGGCTTTGTGTCCTGGAACCTCCAGCACTTAGCGCCATGCTGCTCTCTCTAAATGTTCATGGGCTAAATGAGCAAATAGAACAAATTCCCCCTCACACACACACACACACACACACACACCCTGTGGCCTGTACTGGTGCAAGTCTGAGCCGGACTAGAGAGGCTCGGAGAAGCAGTGCGGACCTGGACTTCCTGAGATGGCACCTTCACCACCTGATCTCAGAAGACCTGAGTTGACCTCACAGGCTGTCAGGCCCAGGGAGACAGGAGCGGCCTCACCCTGTATCAAGTGCCAGGACTAGGAGCTGCCACACAGAGAGGGCAATTCAGTGTCACAGGTACAGCTGGAGACCGCCTCCCTGTCCAGCATTGTGTGGTAATTCCCACTCAGCATCTCTTCCTTCCTTCTGGGAAGAACATTTTTTTCCTGTGGGGAACCCCTCTACATGCTTCCTGGGGACTGACAGTCTCCCTCTTGCCTCAGGGCAGTCACATGACTCAAGCTGAGCCAATCAGAGCCTCCCAGGTTTCTGGGCCAGCACCAGCAGAAGCCACGCGTTCCATGCTGGCCTGGGGTGTGGCTCGCTGGCAGGCTCACCAGGGTCTGCCTGACCAGAAAGGCAATCGAATGAGATAGTTAGAGGTCCCCAGGCAGGCCCTGTTGGGAGCCATCCCACCTGCCCTTGATTATATAGCTTATACATTCTCTGTTGCTTAAGCTTCTTTGAAAAAAAATGGGTTTTGACATTTGCAACCCACATAAACATGTGTTGGACAAAGAATCTAGAATAACACGGGGGATATTTGTTGATATTTGTTTTTTGTTTGTTTGCCATTTACTGTTTTTAGGGAGCTCCCCATTTTGTGCAGGACAGCAGATGGGCTGGGCACCTCTCCTCTGAAACCAGAGGATCATGTCCTCTCTCCTCCTCGGCCAGCAGGTGCCTGACAACCAGGTACAAACATGCGACTTGAGCTTGGCCAATCAGATGCCCAGGTGCAAACCTCTGAATCTGGTGTGTGAGGTCAGAATGGAGGGACAAGTAGGGTTCATTGTGGCCATGTCCAGCCTTGGAGGCAGATGTGACATTCAGGGGAGGTGGAATTAGCTAAGCCATCCCCTCAGTAAAGGACTGTCAGAGGCTTTGATGCTGTGATACAATAAGAAATATATATTTGGTCTCCATCAGACCTGCAACAGAGCCCCTAAAACCCTTTCAGTCTTCTAGGTGATGAGATGCATACAAACACTTCTTGTTGTGATGTCTGCTTTTTGTCCCCAGCTCCTGAGACAGCTCGAGTGATAAAAATGAAAGGAGCATCTTTGTTACTCACAGCAGGGCCCTTTCAACCCCACCCAAGTTTATACTGATGAGCTGACTTTCAGAAAGCCCTTCAAGATGGGGGCCGGTGGCCAGGGGAACTACCCATGTGATTAGAGAGTTGGAACTTTCAACCCCGCTTCCGATAACTGGGGAGGGGACAGGAGCTAGAGGTTGAGTTAAAGAGCAATAGCCAATGATTTAATCAATCGTGCCTATATAATGAAGTCTCCGAGAAAATCCTAACTGAAGGGGTTCAGAGAGCTTCTAGGCTGGTGAAACCATGGGGTGCTTGGAGGGCAGCATGCCTGGAGAGGACGTGGGAGCCCCGTACCCCTTCCTTCCCCACATCTGTCCTAGGCACTGCTTCGCCTGGGAATATGAAGGAGTGTTTCCCCAAGTTTTCTGAGCCACTTTCACAAACTAACCTGAATCTGAGGAGGGGGCTGTGGGCAATTCCTGATTTATAGCCGGTCATTCTGAAATACAGGTGACGACATGGAACTTGCAATTGGTGTGTGAAGTGGGGGACAGTCTTGTGGGACGGAGCCCTTAACTGGCAGAATCTGATGCTAGCTTCAGGTAGACAGTGTCAAATTGAGTTAAATCACAGGACACCAAGCTGGTGGTTACGGAGAACTGAGAATTGTTTGGTGTGGGAAATTCACCCATGTGCTGTCAGAAGTGTTCTGGGTGCAGTGTGGGTAAAAACCTAGCACCCTCCGAGCGGATCTCAGACGGACCATTTCATTTCCAGGGCCTCTCGCCTCTTTTCCAAGCTGCGCTGGTTCTGCCTGTTTTCTCCCTGGGGTCTTCACCTCCTGCCAGTTGTGTAAATGCCTTTCAGTAACATTATTTTTTGTTGCTCACAATCAACAGCCCTAGCTGACATGAGAGGGAATGTACAATTCATTTGGGAAGGCAAAATGTATAACTGAGGGCTAAGCCGTGGCATGAAACAATGTCGCTCCCCTCCCTACATTTTCATGTGTGCCTTGGAGGGAGGGGCTGATGCCACCTCCAGTGAGAACCACAGGGTGGGTGACCACTGTCTTCTTAAAGAAGCTCTTCACTGAGAGTCCATCTGCATTTATAGCTGATATGTTTCCAAACTTACACTCTACTACAGGCAACGCTTGGTGGGCACATAACAATTTCCACAGGTGTGAATTTATACTTAACACTCTTGCTCCTAGTGGAAGTGTCGCCCATGGGTCCTTGTGCATAAACTGGCATGCTCTGGCTTCAGGCTTGGTGACACATTCAGCATGCTCAACAGAGGAGCCACCGATGGCTGTGTGCACAGTGTGAGGCCCTGCCTGCCAGCCCTGGTGTCCTGCAGCAGAGCAGCGGGTAACAGGAAATGGTAGGGACATGAGGGCTGGAAGGGACACTTAAAGCATCACTCCTACCCCGGCCTGCCTTGCTGAGGAAATTCAGATCCTGCAGGATCCTTTACCACAGAGAAGCTTCAGTGAAGAAATGTCCCCACAGGAGACAGACCATAGCGGGGCGACACTTCTGGGGGACAGTGCCTCTGGCCCTGTAACTACTGCTGAGACTCTGCTCATTCAGTGTCTCCTTCTGTGGGCTGCCCTGCCCCTGAACAGTTCAGAGGGCTCACTCCTAAAAGCCAGCACCTCTGTTCAGCATGTTGCATGTGCCACCAAGCCGAAAACCCTCACTAGACAGAGTCACACTCTGAGGTCAGGAGTGGCTTCAGGACAGTCAGCACCTTCCCCATCCTCAGCCACTGCGTGGGAGGGGCGGGGGGCAGGGGCTGCAGAAAAGGGGGCTGAAACACCTACTCTGGCTTCCAGTCCCAGTCAGGTCAGGCCCACCTCCCACCTCTCAGCAGAGCTGCCTGTGCCCACTTTCTACCTGAGACCAAAGCAGGGCCTGCAGGCTGCAACTGGGAGTGGGTCAGAGGCTGATGGGGCTGAGACCAGAGGGGGACCCAAGGTCCCCAGGCTGTAGGTCTGCATTCTGAGCCTGAGCCACCTCTAGCTGACGCTGTGAGACTTTGGGGGAGTCACTTTGTCTCACCTGCAAGGATCTCTGCCCCTCTTTTTCTTTTTTTAAGATTTCTTTCTTTACTTACTTATTTACTTAATTACGGTATTTGTTCATTTTTAGAGAGAGGGGAGAAGAGGGAGAAAGAGAGGGAGAGAAACATCAATGTGGAAAGAAACATTAATCGGTTGCCTCCTGTATGAGCCATGGCTGGGTCTGAACCCGCAACCTAGGCACATAACTGTGACCAGGAATCAAACCAGCGACCTTTCACTTTGTGGGATGATGCCCAACCAACTGAGCCGCACCAGTCAGGGCTCTGCCCCTCTTTTAAAAATGGGGTTGATGCAGCATCTACCCTGCAGAGTCACAATGCAGATGAAATATGAGAGTGAGGGGAAGGGCTTGGGGGACTATAATGTGTTTATAAACTGAAAGAGATTCAGGGCTCAGGCCACACTCGCCTGAACCTTTTTCTTTCCTTATCTAAAGCAGATAATCCCTTTCTCTCCGAAGGTGGATGTGAGGTCAATAGGTCTGGGACTCAGACACAGAGCTGTGACTAGGCAAGCTTTTTGGTCTGGGCATACTCATGAACCCTGATGCTCATCTGAAAGAGGGAGCTCAGGACCAGGACTCTGGACTGATCTCTGGCGGTGCCTGAGGGAGCCTGGGAAATCCCCGTGTGTGCTCTGCAGACTTGCGGGAGCACTAATGACAAGGGCCGAGAAACTGGGGACGGAGGCCTGCACCCCACAGAGCTGCCCATTGGAGCCAGGGAGCTTCCAGGAGCTGCCAGAAATTGTGTTTTCTCTCCTCGTCAGAGGTTGCCATGGTGACCGAAGCAGGAGGAGACACCCGCTGGTCTGGCTCTACACAGATCATCCATCCTGGCTCATCTTTATTCCAGGTCTTGGTCAGAGCTGGTACTGGGAGCATCTGAGATGGGGAAATAGCATCCTCCAGAGACCAGACCCTTGGCTCCTATTACATGTGCATGGCGGGAGGGAACTGCGTCGGGACACTGTGTGTGCATAGGTATAGGAGTCGGGGGCAGGGGTGGGTTACACTGTTGCATGTGTGTTCTGATGTACAGGGGAGATGCTAGCAAGGGAAGTGGGGTGGTATCAAGGGCACATGTGGCAGCAGGGTCTTTCTCAGATGCACCCTTGATCTACACCTTAGAGGAGAGCATGCTGCAGGGGCTGCAAGCTTCCCACACAGGAGAACCCTCCACGGTCCGCTTTCTGGAAGCTATGCATTTGCTTCCTGGATTGTTTTGCCTGTCTTCGCAGCAGCAAACCATTGTAAGAATCCAGCCATCTCTTCTAAGAGTCTGAGGCTATGTTCCCTGCCCTCAGCCTTGGCTCTATCACCTGACTTCTCCCTGATGTCACACCCACTTCACTCACGTCTGCTCAGCTGTCACTGCCTCCCACACAGAGGCCAGATGTTGACTTGTTTGCTTGTTTATGGTGTGTCACTCACCAGCATGTAAGCTACCTGAGAACAGTGACCTTTTCCTTTTACTGCTGTGACCCTAGCACTCAGAACAGTGCCTGGCACATAGTAGGTGCTCAGTAAATTTGTTGACTGAATGAATGAGTGACTGAATGGACAAACGGATGAATGAATGGATGAACGAATGATGGGGAACTTTCTGGGCAGTCTCTTTTGTCCCTTTGCTTGTCATTAGCCCATCTGGGAACTCCCTGCTCCTCAGATTCTAAAGGTCTGCTTCAGGGCTCAGCTGAGGGCTTGTCTCCTCCCCTCAGCCCTCAAGGACACCCCCCCGCTTCTAGGCCATTCTTTGACTGAATTCTGGCACTGCTCATGGTTTCCGCCATGCTCATGGCACACTGGCCTGCATGACCTTGAATTCTGAGTGTCCTTTCTCCTTAACAAGACATCTAGCTCCTCAATGGGAAGAGCATTACTTTCTCTTTGGTGCCCCAAGCACAGGGCTCCGCAAACAGCAGATGTCCAGTAAATGCTGAAGGCTGCAATGCTGTGAATCAGGGAACAAATTCTAGCCTGAGTATTTCACACCTCCAGCAGCTTCCTGCCCAGTACACCTCCTGCAGGTTCATGGGTAAGATTTTCAAGGTCAAGATGTTGTTAGTGAGTCTGAATTAGAGGATGGGGGTTGTTTGGGAAGCTGGTCTCAACTCTATGTTTTATCCTTTCCTCACAACCTCATGGTTGAATTTGGCTAAGCCTTGCAGCCTGGTGAGCCACCTCATTCCATAGTCCTTGCTCTTTCTGAGTGAAACTGATCACTTCCTTCCCTCACAAAATTTTTTAGCACTTTTCTACACCAGTCTTAGGCACTGACCACGCGTCTTCCTGAATTGTGTGACGTGGTAACATTTCTGATGCGCCTATTAGGTGGTCGGATGCGTCTTTGCTCAGCATCCTGTCTGTGAGATCCTAGACGGCACAGCCTGTCTCCAGTTCTTTCCCACACTACTCACAGCTGCTTGCTTGACATAACCAGTTCAACTTTAATGTATGTCTTCTGCATAAATAAATGAAATAAATACATAAAAGGTCACTGCATCTCTATCTGAACACAGTGACAAATAAAAATTCTCAGCATCAAGAGGAAGAGGGGGAGAGAATCCTTCCCCAGTGCTGCTATGTGCCGGGCCCTGTGCCATGTCCAGATGAACCCTTGACATGACCCCTACGTAGGATGAGTATTATCCCTTCTTTACAGGCCACAGGCAGGCAAGCGAAGGAACCACCATTTCAGCCCCATTCCACTCTTGTGACCGTGCCCGCAAGTGGCTTCACATGTAATGAAGTAACAGGAACACACGCGTTATAAACTTTCAGTGTTTTAAAGCCCAGGGTCTCTAGGAATCCCAGGAGCAGATAATGACATTTAAATATTCTGATGCACTGTTTTGTTTTCCTGTGAAAGTTATCTGGGAAGGCGAGGAGGAGGAGGCTCAAGCACCTAGAGGAAAGTGCCTCTCTGCTGGCTCTGGTGAGCGGAGCTACTGAGCCTGAGGGTCTGCCCTCTCCCGGGCTGGAGCCCTCCCGGGAGGGCAGGGCCTGGCAGTGAGGAGACCAAACCTAAGGGATGTTCTGTCACTCCTGAATGTGAAACCCTTCTGGGGACTTGAGCAAAGTGCCTGCTACGAGGCAGAACTCATTTGATTTGTCCACTTTGCTTCTGTTGGTGCAGGGGGAGGGGTGGGGAGAAGGAGGCAAGCTGGCTCTGAGCCAGGCTGAGGGGTGGCTGTGGTGCCCAGACCTGAGGCTGCCAGTATGGGGGGATGTGCAGGTGGGTGTGAGGCCCAGGCCAGGGCCTGAAGGGGGCAGGGAGCCATGGAGGCCTATGCTCCTTGCTCCCCTTTACTCTCCTGCTCCCGGCAGCCCTAGGTGCCCTTTCACCCAGGCTCCTAGCACCACTGCTGGGAGATGAGAATGAGACAACCATTTTGGACACCCAGCCTAGGGCAGGAGAGGAAAGAGCCCCTGGCCTGGGAATCAGAGGCCCTGTTCACTCTGAGTGACCATCACAACTCACTTCCCCTCTCAGTCTCCTGCTTCTCTCCCTCACAAATGCATCTTGGTGCAATGGCCTTTACACTTCCTTGTACCCCAACAGGCACAGAGTCTGAACCACAGCAGCCTGGAGGGCTGTCATCAGGTATCGAAGCCACAGCCACAGGGAGCAGAGGCCGAGGAGCTGACTTACCCGGGTGTATCTCTCAGGGCTGGGAAGTTTGCAATGTCCTGTGCTACACCTCAGTGTGTTACCCAAAGCTTCCGTTTCCACACCTGGAATAACAAGAGCCATCACAGACATTTTGAAATCACACTGCAGTTTACAATTTTTTTTCCCCCCACACACGATGGCCTGGGCCAGAGAGACCTTCCTGAGCCTCATACCACGGAACAACCGCAAACCCGAGGGGCTGCCAGACTTGCCCCAGCCACACAGTGCTGTCAGTGGGGCGGGCTGGCTTGGCTTGGTCTTGATTCCAGACTGAGCTTCTGTTGTCTAGAATACAGGGAAACCTTGCTTTGTCTTGCTGAGATACTGTGAGGCAAGAATCCCTAAAAATACTTGTTAAGACCTTTGCAAATTCAGAGTGCTCGGTCTGCGCTGAATAATTGATGGGCTCACTCCTGGATGCTTAGAGCAGACTCACGGGCCTCTGCCACAGGCTGGGACTGTGGAGACCTTTCCTATCATTTTGCCCAGTGAAAGAATTTGCCGAGAAAATCACCAAGAAAGACTTGTGCTTCCCTATGGGTAGGGGCAGACCCTGGTTCCTGGGAGCCACAGATCTGATTTATTGCCTCACTGAAAGGAGAGGAGAAAGTGCAGGGCTGCTGCAGGGAGGGGCTTCTGGGCCACCCAGAGCCGCAGCCACCGTGTCCCTTCTAAGGCTGCGAGGTCCTGGGAAAGGGCCGCTCCTCTCCGACAGGCAGGGAGAAAGGTGCCTGGGAATCTGAGAGTCTGGAGGGGAGGCGCGGGATCAGCCATGGGAAAGGCAGAGTCTGAAGCAGAGGTTCTCCTCCATGAAAACGCCTGACAAGGCAGAGATGCCCAGGGAGGACTGAGGCCGCCTGTGGCCACCCCAGCCAATGGCTACATGTGACCACAGAAATTTTCTGGCCAAGGCCATGGCAGCAGGGATTAGGTGGCAGAAAGTAGAGACCGAGTGGCCTTTAAGGCAATTTGTAGAGATCAAAGTAGAACACAGTCTGAGCCAGTGTCTGGCTATGAGAAGCTACGAGAACAGGGAACAAATCACAGCTGACCGAAGCTCAGGGTACCACTCACAGCTGAAGACGTACATCCTCCCCCTGTGAGGTGCGGCCCCATAAAGTGGCCGAGAACTGGCATTGGTTCAGCCCTCCAAACGAGGCAGACTTAGGACTCTCCAAATCCATGAGGTCATCGGCTCCAACTTCAAATGAGCAGAATCAACAAACTCCAGCTCAGGTGGGATTTGTTCTGATGACTGATTTCCATCTTCCTCTGCATTGCAAGTTCCAAAACCCAATGGTGTCACAAAGATTTCCTAGGAAGTTTCATGGTGTGCTCCGTACTGATGTGAGTCCCTTCTCTTTCATACTTTGTCTGGACCTGCTGACCTCCCTGGGGGTGGAAGGGCTCTTAGAGTTTCCCTTTGTGTGGTCAGGGTCCTTCCTAATGACTCTGGGGTGGGGAGTCGAGGGTGGTTCCAGAGTGGCCTCAACCTGGCTAGCAACATGTGGTGCCGCCTACCACTGACCCAAGGTGCAGAACGCCCCCTACCCTGGCGCTTGGAGGAGACATTTGGCTCAGGCACTACACAGGCAGGACAGAAAACAGGAGGTGTGACCTCGGTCCACACTTGTGTCAACTTGAGCTGAACTTAACTGGGCTCCTGAGCTACCTGCACTCACACCTAACAGAGGGAAGGAATCGGGAGCAGGAGAAAGAAACGGAGCAGGTTAGGGATGGGGCAGTACCGGGCAGGGTGATGGGCCAGCTAATTCTATGAATCAGTGCATCAATGTAACCTGTAGCCCTCTGATTCCTCATCCACAGAATGGGCATCGTGATGGAACCTACCTCAAAGCCTTGGAAGGATCCAATGAGATAGACTTGGAGAGAGTGTATGCAGATTCTTAGTTTGGCCTCTAATAAAACTTACCCTCTTGCCATAACAGCACTTGGCTGGACCTCTCCTGGGCCTGTCAAAAGAGGGGACGGCTGCCAATCCATTCAAGTTTGCTCAAGCTGTGTGCCCCAGAATGTGTGGAACATCATTTTCCTGTCAGCCCAGCAGTCTGGGACTCACAAATTGTCTTTCTCATGGGACACCCTGGCCAGACTCCATGCTCCTTGAGGGCAGGGCTGTTGTCTTGTGTTTCCTTGGTAGGACGTCTGTTATTGATCATGGTGAGACATCCTCTGTGGTATCGTTTGGCTAGTTGCAACAAGTGGCATTTCAGAAATGTGCATTCAAATTGGGACTTGCCACACCTGGCTGGCAGCCTCAAGCAGGATCCCCACTCCTGAGGGAGCAACGGCAAGCACTTTGGCTGTCTTTCTGTCTGCTCAATACCAGGCATTTGGTAGTTAGCAGAGTAAACATTATGAATGCATTCTCCTTGGTGAAAGCAGAGGTACTCAGGATATGAGGGTTGGCCAAATGAATTTCGAGATGCACTTGACTCTTATGAGAGCCGGGGAAAGAATGCAGTGAGACCTCAAGAGAGGTGCGGTCAGGGCAGCTAGACACAGATGGCTGCAACCAGCCCAGAGAACAAGCCGTGTGATGGCTGCCGGGCCCATTTGCAAATAAATAGTTGCTCAAAAATTATCTACGCGTGTGGTAGAATGTGGTCAGAGGCCTGCTTTTATTCGATCTGATAATGAGATCTGCCTTCACTTCCTCAAAGTTTTCAGCGGCTGCTGTCAAACAAATAGTCCAAACAGCAAATAACAAAACCTGAGGTTTATGACCAGATGGACTTAGGTTAGTTTCCAGTACAGTGATGTCTCCAAGGTGTAGCCCATGTAAATGCTCATTGGAGAGGGGGGTAGTGTCACTTTTAACCTGATGGTGGTCAGGGGCACCAGGGCCCTCAGTGGTCTCCAGTCCAGGATCCTGATCCAGAGGCCTCCTGGGGCTGAAGTGCCAGGTCACACAGGCCCTGCTGGTTTTCTGGAATGAGGAAATGCTGCTCAGTCTTCAAGAAACCCTGAAACTGTGGCTACGATGGAGATCGTTGTCTGGGCCCATTGCATACCTAGAAAATCAGCTCTGCCCTTTGAGGTCCTATAGGGCAAGCCCTAAGAGGAAATCTTTGGGGACCCATTACCAGCTCCCACATTTGGGTCAGAATATCAGAGGAGAATTTCTGGCCTCATTGGAAATGTTGCCTTGAAAAAATGGGGGCTCAGTCTACACCCTGGGGGAAGGCTCTGTGAAGGCTGCTGGGCAGGGACCCAGGTAGGAGCAGGCCCCTGAAGCTGGAGAGCTCACCACCCCTCACCTCTGGAGACAAAAGAGCCCTTCCTTGATGGGCGGTGCCCACTGGGAGATGGGCCGTTGCTCACTGCACACCCTTCTCTGAGGAGTTTTTCACCGGTGAGCACTGTTGCAGGGTGGGGTGGGGAGGTCGGGTGGCATTCCGAAAGAAAGAAGTTGGGCACAGGGCAGTGCAAGCCTCTGAGTTCTCCTCTTGCCCACCTTCTTTCTTCCTTTTTCCCCTTCCTCTCCAGAGAGAAGTTGTGTGTACACAGGGACAAGATGGAGGTCAGAGAGGGGAAGTGCTGGGCTTTTCCAGGGCCACTGTCCTAACCATGGAGAAGCTGATATTTGTAACCTTCCCAACTCACACTGGCAACTTGACCCTCCGTGGCAGCTCAAACTCTGCAGGCTGATTGCAAAGTTAGCCAGGCCTACATGCCACCCCCTTCTAAACCCCTTTCCGGCTCCCAGTCTCACCCTGCTCCCAGGCCCACTGCTCTCAGGTAGCGCGTCCTCCCCGCTTCAAGGCCTGCTTCAGAATCTGCCTTGCCTTCCCTACTCCCCTCCCCTATCCAAACCCCAGGCTACAAGTGCATTTTAAGAGTCATCCTGATTAATCCTAAAGAATTTCCAGTTCACGAGAACTTCCCTACCCCTAGTCTGTAAACCAGGGAGTGAGCTGCTCAGATTATCATTCATTTTACACCTCTGCAAGTAACTCAACACCCCAGCCAAAGCAAAGAGCCGTTGGCAGGGGATGGTGGGAATTCCAGATGCTGTTGTAGAGCCAAGAGAGGTCCCCCTATTAAAATTTGCCTGGAGAAAGTCACCGGAGTGTGTAAGCAGCCTAACAAGCAGGTTCTTCCTCATTGATCTGGGGCCCTGTGGATCCACCTCAGGAAATACTTAGGCCCTGCCTTAATTTACTTCCCAACCAGAGTTCCTCTCGGAGGGAGGCCAAGCTGGTGAGTATGGAAGCCAGACTGATAATTCAGTGGAAATCCATGCATGTAATTGGGAGAACAAGATGAGATGAGAACAAGTGCGTGGAAAATTGGGGGTCTTTGGATAGGCAAGGGGGAAGAGAGGGAGAGAGAGGACCCTGCTCTCCGTTTTCAGGCCAGTGGACTGGAGCAAGCCAGGCCCGATTACAGAGACTTTCCAACTTCTGCAGCAAGAAATGGTTTTCCTAGCTCCACAGGTTCTCTTGAGATGGCAAGGGACCTTCCCAGGTCACAGGACGAGCCAGTCACACAGCTCAGGGTGAGACTGGTTTCTTCCCTGCTCTGGGTCTCTCTCCTTGGATCTTCTAAAGCAGCCATCTGAGAGCACTGTCTTAAGAGTCAGGCATGTGAGGCTGAATCTCTCTGCTCTTTCACCAGCCATGTGAGCTGCACCAAGTTACTGAATCTCTGGGAGCTGGTCAGCAAAATGGGGATATTATGTCCCCTGGAAGGGCAATTGTGAAGATAAAATGACCAACAGATGTGAAGGCTTCTCAAGCAGTGCCTGGTTGGTAAATGCACTCAAGACGGAAGAGCTGTCATCTTTATCCACTCCAAATGCAGCTTGTGGCTGCTTGGCCAGGCTCCTTAACAGTGTGCTGGCAGCAGCTCCCCTCCTGTGCATGTGGTCAGGCTCGGGGCACCCCAGCCACCTCTCCTTTCCCAGGACTTTGCCTAGCACTGTCCACTCTGGATCTGGGCTTGGGGGGCAGCAGAACTGTCTATCAGAAGGGAAGCTGCTTTAGAGCCTCACCCCCTTGGGCACTTTGGGTAGCTCTATTGATGGGGAACTGGGCTCATCCCACCTGGGACTCAACCAGGAATGGCTGGGAGTTCCTGGAAATCAACCTGCCTTCCAGACCTTCTCAGGAGAAGCCATACAATAAGGGGGATGAAGACCAGACGCAAGAAATAGGGTTTGATTTTGTTTTTTTAAAGCAGAACATCCAACCTGACTTGGTGGACCGACATACCTGCCCACCTTCCAGGAACCACAGAACTTCCTGCCCTCTCCTAGTGACCCAACCTCATGGTTGACCTGCTCATTCCTGAGGGCCCTTTGGGCTGTGCATTTCCCCGAATCACTTGAGCCTCAGCCCTACAGAGCACCCTTGGGCCCAAGTGCCCTCAGTCACTTCTCCTGAGTTACAAATGCCATCCTTGGGGCAGGAACTTCCATGTCACTGAGTCTGAAGTAGACAGAAGGGACAGGATGGGCTTGGAGATGACCCTCGGTCTGGGAATAGACCTGGAAAGACTGAGTAGGGCTCCCCGCTCTGAGACCTGGTACCCCAATTCTCCACCCAGATCGTAACCTGGAAAGGGCTAGCTGAGAGATGGGCGATGGTGTCCAGCCACTGTCCCACGCCCCTACCCCCCAGGGAAGAGCCCCAGGAGTGGGTGTCCACTCCGGGGTGCTCTGAGATGGAAGCTCCCGCAGACCCAGGCAGGCTGCTCCCCGCCACTGCCAGCCCAGGAGACCTGCGCGTCCGAGCCCCCTCCCCAGCCAGCATCACCGGCAACAGCCGCATCACCACCAGTCCGATTCCCAGCCCAGGGAACCTCCCACCCCTGCCGCAAACCCACCTTCCAGGGTGCTCAGAGGCCCCTTCCATGGGTGTCAACAAGGTCCCCGCCTCCTCCTCAGGACACGGACTCCCCGTTCCGCAGCCTCTGGCCCCGGCCTCGGGGGTTAAGCCGGCTGCTGCCTCTTCTCTCGTGCTCCCGTGAATTCTCACCACTATTCTTTTTTTAAGGGACTTTTTTTTTTTTTTTTTTTGCGTTGCGTCAGGACGGTTGCCTGGCGACGGCAGAGCTATTCCACCGCCAGCCTTTTCAGCCGCGAACCCCTTCAGCCTCTCATTCATGCCTCTCCTCCCGCGGCTCCGGGACCTGGACTCGCCGGGTCCAGGAGACTCGCTCCGGGTCCTAACGCCCGGCTAGTTGCACGTTCCCGGACCTGGATCCCAGCGGCCGCCCAGCCCCTTGCATATGCCAAACCCTAGACGAAACCAAACCCAAGTATCTTTTTTCTTTTAAATGCGAAACCAAAGCAGTTTTCCCATAAACATGGCAACGTGGCTTTGCCACGGTCAGCAATTTGCTTGCGTGGAGCGGGTAGAAGAACCCTCTTCAGGCGTGGCCAAACCCAGAGCTTACACTCCACCCACAAGTGGCTTGACTTCAAACTACCAGCAGCAACTCCCATTACCCAGTGCCTAAAGTGTGTCACACTGTCAGAGTGACTCAGCTGGCACAGGGGGGCGTCTCCAGGTTACAGATGAGGAAACTGAGACTCAGAGTGGCTAAGGAGAAACCAGAAGTGAAGCAGAAAACAGACATTCTTCCAGCTCTGTCTCCCAGACCAGCTGGGAGTAGTTGGAGGGACCTGCCGCAAGGCATGTGTTTCTCCCACAAACCACAAGGATGCCTCATGGCATATAATACTATGTGCTCTGTCAACTGCTAGAGATGGTTACAGTCTAAATCTAGCTGCTGCTCCACAAGAGCCTAGAGCTCCAGGCGCCTCAGACACACACAGGACAGCAGCCAGGGCAGCCCCATCTTGGCCTTTAGGATCAATCCTGACTGTAGACAGGGGTCTCCCTGGGCTCCACCTCCTCCCAGGACCCCAGGTCCCAGGGCAGATTACTAGAAGTTGGCCTCATTCTCAAGGCAGCCTGAGACATGGTCAAGTTCCTTTCCTAGATGCTTCAGGTTGGCAGGTCCCTCAAAGTTATCTAATCTGTCTTGCTCATAGTAGCACTGGGGGGTGCAGGACAGGTGCCTTTATCTCCATGGACAGATGCACACACTTTAACAAGAAGCTGCAAAGCGACTTGACCCCAGGCTCAGTGGGAAGTAGCTGGTCTTATTTTCTGTAGGGACTGGGCACCAAGATTCTCGTGCTGCCTGCTGGTGCCTGGGCCTTCACTTCATCTGCCCATGGAGCTCTTCACCCACTTCCTTCTTTGCCCGCTTCACTAGCACCTCTGGTAATGGACTTAGTATAAAGAGACATCCTGCTAATGCGGGCACCTCTTCATGCTAACAGGTTAATGCTTCTCAGCTAGCAAGTATGCTTAAACAGGGGTCTTTTGGGGAGTCACAGCATTCACTCAACCTCTTGATTCCAGCTCCTAAATATTGACCCTATCCTCCCCTTCTTCCATCCCCTCTGCCTCTGCCCAGGCCCAAGTTACCATCAGGTTGCCCCACCTCTAGCAACAGCCTTTTGTTGATGCCCAGCACCCACTCTTGGCTCCCCACCTGTCTTCCCCAGAGCCAGTTACTCCTTCACAGCCAGAGCAAACTCTTCAAAATGGAAATCCGATCCTGGCTTGTCTGTGCCTAAAGCCCTCCACCAGCTCCCATTCTTCCCAGGATTAAACCCCATGCATGGCTGACCGAGCCTGCATTGTCCAGCTCTGCCCACCTCTTGGGCCTGGCCTTGTGCTGATGCTCTGCTTTCCAGACAGATGCTCTTCCGGGTCCTTTTACACACCTGCCCCTCCTCAGGGCTGGCTGCACTTCTGCCTCCTGAGAGGGCATTTCCTTACAGCCTCACCTACCTCTCCCTCATGAACCAGCTGTCATTTATCTTTATTTGTGTGGTCACTTGATTAGTGTATATCCTTCCAGGGGCTGTAGGCTCTGGGTGGCAGGAACCATGTTTGCAGGTTGAACGCTCTGTCCGGACTTGGGGACTGGGCATCCTCCTGAGCTGGCTGTCCTTTGCCATGCTGCCGTGTGCTGAATAGTGCTTGCCAGTGTGTTCTGGCCCCAGCATGCGGTAAGTGCTCCAGTACCTTCTTGGTGGAGCCATTCCACCCCATCGGAAGTACTTTCTCCCATCTTCAGCCTCCTAGCCCCTCATTTGGCACGGGGCTCCTGGTGCTGCTTTCTCGTGGACTCATAGCCTTCCTTCTTCACACAGAGAGATAACCCGTCCAGGGCAGGGATCGGTCTCACCCTCATTCTTCCCATTCTGTCTGGCATATGCCTGGACAGGAGGGTGATCGGTGGCACGGACCAGGAGAGTCAGCAAAAGAAGGAAGAGGAAGAGCCATGTCTCTGTTGGAACAGTCTCAGCTCTAACGTCTAACCAGTCGCAGTGGTTGAATGAGTTCTTGGTAGAGCTCTAGCATAGGATGATATATAGTCATACAAATATTTTCAAACAAATATTTGATAATTTAGGAAAATGCTAATGATTTTGT
>PVKM010028315.1:0-18303 GCA_004027735.1 Carollia perspicillata
GACACTGATATTTTTATAAACAATATTCTAGTGAGACCATATTTCAGCTCAAATGTAAACTAAAGACGTCAGCAGTTCCTGAATCCCAATTGGAAAACAAGTACCTAAATATATTTTTGATTCACCCCTGGGGGTTTGCCAATTGTCTTTCAATGTTCAGATTTTGCAACAATATTCAGAATCAAAATATGCCTTCATAGCTGACTTTCATAAACATGACTTTCTAAAAATAATTTTTTTAATTTCATGTCTACAGAGAGTATACACTAAAACTTAAAACTGTAGAAAGTTCTAGGATTAGTTCATAAAATCCAGTAAATCTCTGGACCACTGAGATTCAAATACAGTTGCTGTGAAAGACCTATTATTGAGCAAGACAGAGTTCAGTGTGATTAAGACAGATGTCTTTCTTAAACACATTAAAGTGGTTTTGCCATGTGAGAAGTTAGTACCCTAGAATAACTTCTGAATTAACAGAGAAGTCAGCTAGGTTGTAATTTAACTAAAGTTAATTGAGCATGTAACCAGATAGGAATGTATAATTTTAAAAAATCACCTCCTGAGAAAGCAAATAAACCTCAAAAATACTTCCTGCAGCTAAGAAAGAAGAGCAAAAAGTATTAAGACATATTAGCCCCACTGAGTGATAGGGTTTAAAACTTACTTAAGTAATGTCAATGAATGTGACATTTGAAATTGACAACACTTATTTTAAAACATAATCAAACGGATTTAATTGGACATACTGAAAAAGAAATCTTCTTGGTTTCCCTCCATGGAAAGCGAAGGACCAATGTGCGAACTCCATTGTGAACCTCAAACACGAGGACACCTTTAGAACAGACTCCTAGTAATATTCCAGTTTGTGACTTTTTCTCAGGGTGCACCCGATGAAAATGAACTCCATATTCTGTCAGTCTTTGGCAGACCTGTTGGAACAATAGCATACACCTTGCTAAAAAGTGACATAAAGATACAGAACCTGTACCAATATGGTTTAATATAGAAAGAGTACTTTTTTCAACAAATACTGCTGGAACAACCGAATGTTCACATGCCAAGAAAACGAATCTGGACCCTACTTCATCCAATATATGAAAATTAACCCAAAATGAACCACAGATTTAAATACAGGAGTTAAACTATAAAACTTAGAAAAGTCTCTGTCTCTATGGGCTAAACAAAGATTTCTTAGATGGAACATTAAAAGTATGAAGCATGCCCTGGCTGGTGTGGCTTAGTGGATTGAGCACTGAACTGCAAATCGAAGAGTCACCAGTTCGATTCCTAGTCAGGGCACATGACTGGGTTTTGGGCCAGGTCCTCAGTAGGGGGTGCACAAGAGGCAACCACACACTGATGTTTCTCTCTCTTTCTCCCTTCCCCTCTGTCTAAAAATAAATAAATAAAATCTTTAAAAAAAGTATGAATCATGGAATCCATAGCCATGTGGATATGGGTTCAAATCATAGTTTTGCCCGACATAACAGCCACTGACTCTGTGAACATCACATGTCCTGTTTGAGCTTCTGTTCTCTTACAAAATGAGAATTAAAATACCAGGGTTTCAGTCAGGAATAAGTAAAGTGAGTTAACGCACTGTATCATTTATTGGCATCTTGCTTACTATGATAAAGATACAAAGCTTATGATTTGCAATGCTGCATACTTACCTTTAAAAATTCTAACTCTGTCTCTTTTTCAGAAGCTCCTGCATAGGTATTATGCAATTTGGGTAACTCTTCTTTAATATAGGATAAGTCAAGTTTCTCCATTACCCTGGGAGGCAAATAATGCTCCAGTCTAAAATAAGACACACCATGAACCTAGAAAGGAGAATGATTTTGTAAGCAATTCTGTTTGCCCTCTTCCTCTTATTGTAAAAGTTCTTGCATCGACCAAAAGATAAGATACTTCTATTTATAGTTCTCTCTGAGGAGTGAGTTTCAGAGGAAATGCATTCTTTTTTATTCAGTTTGGTAGAATGACTGAATTGATTGGCAAAGTTGAGGAGAGACTGACAATCGAGAACCAAATGTCACTATAGTTAAGGGTTAATGCTGTGAAGGATGCTGCTTGAGTGGCCGAGTCTCCTGCCTCTTGCTTCCTCTTAGCTCAGTCATATTCTAGAACATTTGGGTTCAGACATCTCTTCTTCACACAGTGAGCTCTGCGAGGTTCTCAGCCCATCACTGCATGGATTGATATGGAAAGTAGAAGACTCTTTTATCCCAAATCCGGCTAGTAACCCTGTGTCTATTATCTATAGGTTAGAAACTAGGAAGAGATAGGGTAAGTGCTAGATATCCCAAAACTCTGAAATAGGACAATGAAAGGAAGGAAGGAAGGAAGGAAGGGAAATCCCACATTGTATGCTTTTATACAACCTGTGTACATGAGGATCTTGGTCATTTTGAAGTATTAAACGAGCCTCAAAAATCTCTAGATCTAAAGAGCAAACACCTCAGCTAGGTTTAGTCTTTAACTATGCTGAGGATAAGAACATCAATTCAAAAGTGGTCCCGGAGAAAATTAATAAATCCCACCTCTGGTTGATAATCTCCATACTCAGCCTGGAGAGCCAAAGATGCCAGCAATAAAGAAGTCTCATCATCACAGTGTGTCCTTTCCTCCAAGATGTCTTTTCGCAGCTGGAGATAATACTGATGACAGGTCAGCATATGTCTGGAAAATAAATACAAACACAAGACATCTAGGCTTTTATCTTCAACCTTGGGATAATTTTTATTATTGACAAGTAAGTTTAGTTTCCAAAATAGTTCATTATTAAGCTCTTAAGCCATAATAATTTAATAAATTACATTAAAGGAATTCTTTATGATAAAGAAGACACTATCACCACTGATCAGATAAAATAATTCAGTGTCAGCACACCAAAGGGTCAAAAGCCCAAGGGTCAAAAAGAGAAAAACAGAAACTGTGTACTCACTGTATTAGACTAACATCATCCATGAAAAATTTAATTCGGAAAAACAAAGTGAAAGTAACAGTGGCTTTGTTCTTTTTCTTTGGTTCTTCTTTCCATCCCTCTGGGGCCACTTTGGTTAATTTTAAATCGGGATCAACAAAGAAATATTCATTTTCTAAAACAGAATAACAAACATTCAGATAAAATAAAAATACTTTCATGTTTTCTTTCGATTTCTCCATTTTTTGGTTAGACTTGCACAAAATACTTTCACAAGAGAATAGAATAAGATTATATAGAAGTAAGACAGTGGGCTCTGAGGTGCTGAATATGGATGGGAGGCAATATGGCTCAGTCTTTTTGAATGAAGGGTCTGAAGACAGGCAGACTTGGATTCAACTACTGGCCACACACTCACTATCTGTGTGATCAATGAATAAATTTAACCTTGCTAGACATCAATTTTCTTGTCTATAAAACGAGGACAGTGCTATTTCCCGCGACTCCTGCTTTATAAGGTTCTCATAGGAATCGAATGACATGATACACATAAAACATTTGGTTAAGTGCGTGGCACATGGGCAAGCATTCAATAAATGGTAGCTATTATTTACTATTACTGAGCTACCAGCTGAAACCCAGGAAGAATAGTCATCGTTTTATTTTTTAAATGTCATCACATAAGTATTATTGACTCTCTTCAAATAAAAGATTATTCAGTTAAATCTGACTTATCCAGAATGTTTAAGAAATTAGTGTATTATAAATCAAAATTCTAGTTAATTGAATATTTAGATAGTGCTACCTGTTTAGTCTAAAATTGTAATTAGTAAAGTGACAGAAGATCAGTAGGCCCTAATGGAATATTTATTAAATGACTGTACAAAATGAACCATTAGTTTTTAAGAAAAGAATTCAATAAAAAATTGAAGGTAATATTTCTCTTATGACAAAGAAGACATTATCCTGATCTTACAGGGTTTCGGGATGATTTGATCCTTCAGTTATAATTAATGGGACTTTCTTGTCTAGCTTTCTAAGTTAAATTTTGTGGCAAACAGGAATCTGAAATGTTAAAGAGTAATTTATAAATATAGTAATTTAAAGAGACTTAGTAAAGCCCATTT
Source organism: Carollia perspicillata (assembly GCA_004027735.1). Classification (NCBI taxonomy): domain Eukaryota; kingdom Metazoa; phylum Chordata; class Mammalia; order Chiroptera; family Phyllostomidae; genus Carollia; species Carollia perspicillata. Next base: position 4,057 of record PVKM010028315.1, read on the forward strand.
TTCCAAAAGGCTGCTGATCGGTACGGACATTCTGGTCGACAGACAGGAGCAGCTGCTGCTGAAGCTGTGCGTCAGACCGCTGCAGACGTGCAAGCCACACAGTTCAGGGGACGTACTGCTGAAAAAATACGTGAAATGACTAATTTTCAGTCATTAACTGACAACATTTTTAAGGGACAGTGTATATTTTAGGATATAGGCTGAAGAAGCTGATGTGAAGATTCAGAACTAGGATCCTGCTATATATTAAAATTCATATTAGCAAGATATTAACTTCTAGAGTACATAGGTAGGCAATTGACATATATAATTTTCCCAAAAATGTAACAATTAAAATCAATTTTTATATAGTCAAAGTCAAAGAAGAATCTGCATGGTCCAGTGCAGATGAGGCAAAAAGACACCACCCCTAAAACAGTGCATCTAGGTACAAGAAGGAAGGGAGTTCCCAACTCCTACTTCTCCATGATGAACGCCCATGTAGCTACTATTTTTCAAAATAAGGTTGGACATAATAGGTATAGGAAGTGAACTCGTCAAGTTTTCATATTGTACACTGAATTTAAAATGTCCTGATACCTTTGATTGTAGCTAAAGCAAACAAATGATGTTCCACTAAGCCAATATGGGCCACAACCATGTCAAATACATCTTTACATATCGTTTTGGTATCACAAGTCAGTTCCAGTCTCTGGCCACTCAGAAGCATCACGTTTACTTTTCTTCGGTTATCCTCATTCTTCCCTTTCTTGGTCTACAATTGGAAAAAAAAAAGGAATGGCATCTATTAAAGTAAAGTTTACAAGAATCTCAGCAGTAGTTTAAAAATCATGACTGAAATTATTTTCTAAGAGTGACACAAACTGATTTTATTACTTACAAGGATAGACTGTGGCAAATCCAAAGATATAAAAGGTTCAATCGTCATTTTCACAAACTCGGGGCCAAAGAAATTCTGCAAATCACATAAGTGAAATTAAGTTTTTATTCTTTATGCTAGCTCTTTCCTCAAAAAGAAATAATGTAACAATAAAAATAAACCACACATAAAGCCACCAGATTAGAACTAGGTCACCTGAAACACACGTAGAAACTTTCAATAAAGAACTTCAGTGGAAGTTACCAAGAACAGGTGGAAGGTGCCTCACACCAAGTATGAATGGCTGTGTTTTCTACCAGTGATGTCAAATGTAAAGCTGTATTTTATACTATTTTACAAATTTTTCATTTTCTGGACTCCAGATAGACTCAGATTCTCAAAACAAGAGTAGTCTTAATTGTTGAAGGAACATATACAGTTATCAAGCTCACGAAGAATGTGGTTTGATAGTGCTAATATGTGAAGTGACTGAACAGAATCTCACTGTTTTAAAACAAAATCTCATAGTTAAAAAACAAAACATACAAATCTATCTGTAATTATGTTCTTGGAACCCAGCGACACTGTGTTCTTTTGTTCTGAACAGTGACAACTAGGGTGGTGTAAGTATGACAGTCTCTGGCTCCCACTGTTGCCTCAAGTAAGAAAAATAGTATCTCAGGAACTGGGGGGAACTAGAGAGGGGGAGAAAGTGGAGTCTACACCCTGCACTTACTGCTTCTCAGGCTACTCTCTCCCTTGACACCCTGTATATCCAAGGATTTCTGTGAAGAAGGAAGAACTGGTTGAGTGGACAACTTAAAATAAGATAGACTCCAGGTGGGAGCAGGATCAGACTAGGTTGAAAAATTATGTCCAAATGGGCAAAACTAGAAGGAATGCAGGGCTGATCTTGAGGCCACAGGCAGCTGGTGTGTGGGTTTGAACTAATGGAGGTTACTGAAGTTTTACTTTTATTAGTTTGTTCTTTGCATTTGGCTATACAGTTCATTTGTCTACTTGGTGTAGGAATTCTAGCCAATTAACCGAGTGTGGAACATGTGAAACCATTTAAAGTAAAAGTTTACCAAAAAGAAAATGATTTAAGTAAAAGTTTAACAGTATGGGTTTGTTAATAATCAACAAAAAAGAATAGAGATAGAGTAGAAAAAATGAGAATGGTCTGCCATGGGAAATGCAGAATTGAATGTACATCAACTAAAGCAACAGGGTATGAACAAGTTAAAATGTGTCTGCACCAAGAGTAACAGAAAAAAATTTAAAAATTTTATGTTTTGGGAAGGAACATTAATTCAGTTATGAAATTGTTCCTCCAAATACAGCACTCCTCTTCAGCTTCCAAACACACCCTTCCTGCTCTTTTCAGAAGACAACAACAAAACACACCACTGTGTGACCTTTTAATGGCTGATGGTTCAAATTCTCTAGTAAATTTGAGACTAAAGCCTGTCTCTGATAATGTGTTTTTGAAATAGCCAGATACTGGCTGCCTGTAAGAAAGCACAAGTTTTTAGAGAGATAACAGGTAGTAACTGGCATGCTGTAAAGGTAAGGACTACGATTTATGAATCTCTAATGAGCCAAGGTTTTACATTAATTCTATGATTTAGGAAAACAATGTGTATTTTTGCTTTCTGTGTGCCTTTAAGTATTGGAAGCCCATGCTATTTAGTATGATATCCTGCCTATTGCTTAATTTTGAGAATTAATAATAGATTGATGAAGCCTTATTGAGTATTTTTCTAACAGCTTAGCACAAATTCAGTTATGTTTTATTAGAATTTAATAACTTAAAAACTGGACAGTGTCTTATAAATTACAACCCAATTCCACATTTTAGAAATTAGCACAACTGAGGCACAAACATATTTATAAGTTTACATAGTCATAAAATAGCATTATTAACAATAGAATCCAAGTAATGTAATTTACAGTTTGAAGCAATTTTCATCACCCAATACTCTCTTCTGCTTAAAAAACAATGAGGGAAATTTGAATTTTACCAGCATCAAGGCATACAAATATGCTTTTCAGATAATTCTTTGAAACAGGCAATAAAAAATAATACAGAATAAAGTAATATAATTTCTTAGCACAAAACAAAACAGAAAAAAATCATTCTGGATTTGATCACTTTTAATAGTATTTATTTTGCTTTTTAAGAACTACTTACAAAGGAGCAATACTAATGAGACAGCCTCATCTACCAAATTGGTGACAATAAAAAAAGAAGAAGAATATCTAGAGTAGGTAAGAATATGGTGAAATAGGCGTGATCATAAAAGCATAAATTGGTACAAGCTTTTTGAAGAGCAATTTGACAATATGTGTCAAATGTCTTAAAAGGTGTTTGCCTTTGACTTGGCTGTTCTGCTTCAAGGGAGGTATCTGCAAAGTATTTGCTACAGAGGTGATCATCAGAGCACTGCTTACAATAGCAACGAAAACAATAGCAACAAATCAGAAAAACTTTAAATGTCAACTGGGAACTTATTAAAGAAACTATGGTACATGGTAAATTCACTAAATGGAGTACTTTACTGCCCTTAACAATAATATTACAGAAGTCATAAAATGTTCAAGATATTTTACATGAAAAAGTCGGCTCATTTGAGCTTATGTTTAAAACAAAAATAAACCAACTAATCACATAAAAAACACCCCACATTTAATGTAAAATATAACATGTACATTGGTTTTTTCCTTGTGTTTGGGTATCGCAAGGTGAGGATATAATGCTTGGAGCTAATTCACTTACTAGAGTCATAAAGTGAATTACTGTCATAAAGTGAATTATTGTCATCATTATGAGAACGACACAGCAGAAAGATGGAATGTCCTTGATCACATTCTTGAGCTTCTGAGCCAGCCTTGAACATCCATCTCTGACCTGCTAGGTTTGTTATTATTAAAAAATAATCCCCACAAAACTGAATAAAGACAGTTGACTTTAAGGGTCACACAAATACTTTAAAAATATACAGTTAAGTTACTCTAAACCCATCTAATGTTATTTTAAAAATGAAATGATAAAAAGAGCTAAATACTTATTTTAATATCAGCCAACAAGCTATTTAACCTATAAAACTAACATGTGATTTCAATTTCATGTATAGGCAAATTTAGGGTACCTACAGAATATTTCAAAGTTCTTTGCAAAATATTTCCCTGTGAGACCAAGTTCAGATGCAGTAATCTGAGAATTGACTCACCCTCAGTTTTCTTTGAGTCATGGCTGTTTCTAGGGCCATCTCTCTTAAAGGATCCCTGGTGATATCAAGCATAGACGCTTTGATCGTGTCTCCTGGATACAGGCTCAGCCGAGACTGTCTAAGGGCCATTCTAGCCTGCAGCTGCACCATTTCTTCTTCTTGCCGTTTTAACATCATCTCTTGATTAATTAAGTTGCCTTCAAAGGGTGTTTCATATTGCCTGCTATAGAGAAGAGAGAAGAATAGTTAGGGTTGGGAAGAAAACAACTATTTCAAATGTAATCAAGAAAAAAATCCATGTTTAGTAAGGAATCGAGAATTTAACAAATTTTATTTTTGTCATCTCAGAAGAACACTTGCAGCAACATTTCAGTGCTACTCTTAATCACTGATATAATATGCTGTTCCGTTTCAGTGGGTAGACCTATTTCCTCCACCTCTTCTCTGAGCATTCAGCATCCTCTGAGAACTGCTTCCCCTGCAGTTCTCTCAGATTCGGGATGCTTTATTCCTGTAGTCCTGCCTGAACTACTGGGCCTGGAGATGGGTTTGAGGTTCCCCTGAATGCTTACGGTATTCTGCCATATGTATGTAATGTGTACCCATGTTTCTGGCGCAAACTTTCAGGAAAGAAATCTTTCATTTTAATTTTTAATTCATTTTTTAATTTATATTTAGATATTTGGTTTTTGTATTTTGAAGGGATTTTAGTATTTATTTTTGAACATATTATGGCACAAGAAATTTTATGTAATGGATAATTAGAAAACACAAGAACAGATACAAGGTATTTCAGGCACTATCCATGTATAATATGCATCCTTACTTTTCCCTCAAAAATTTGGGCAAAACAGTGCACATTATACACTGCAAAATACGGTATTTCAGCTTCCAGAATTGGCAACCCTCCTCCAATAGCCCCGTCTTCTCCAAAGTACATGCTATGAATCATACCATCTACTGCTCTACTTTGCTCTGGCCCTTTATTGTCCTATTGGTCGACTCCTCGCTTATTCACTAATGATTTAAACGCCTGGCTCAATCTGGCTCTTCACCTCTACTCTGTCCTCGGTCATGGTGCTGCATGCATAGACTGAGGAGTCCCCCAACACTCCGGTCTCCTCCACCGCAGCCAACAACCCACTCCCGAGGTCGTGCTGGGTATTAACAATAACCACACCACCTCTAAAATTTCCTATTTCTATCCCCCAATACCCTCTCTATATAATCTCCTTATTTTTTCTAGTTCACTTCCTCTAATAGTCTTCTTCAAATAATTCACTGACTTTATCAGGAATTTTAATCCACTGACCCCACCACTTTCTTTCTCGCTATTAGCCCTCTGTTGCCCTTGTATTATTACTTGAAATCCAAGGCCCAACATTAAAATCACACTTTTGCATAAACCTGAACTTGAGTAAAACTGCAGAACCATGCTGACTGATTTCACTCGGCTCTCAGCACTGCCTGGTGACTCATTTTTTTATGGAGAACTATTTTATATTGTCTTCTTTTCCTTTTCTTTTTTTTTTCCTTTCAAAACTCCAAATACTATCTCCCTCTTCCTCTTTCAACTAATGACTTTCCCTCAGTTTTCTTGCAGAAAAAGGAAGCAATCAGGAAATAACTTCCTCATCCTCATACCATCAAACTTGCTAAATCTATGTCCCTATGTTCCGGCTTCTCTTTACAAGGGATGGATGTTCTGTACACTTACGGTATGTAGGCCTAAAAGCCCTACTGTGCGTGGGATTCCACCCCTTCCCCTACTCGAAGACGGCTCCTGCAATTATCCTCTCACATGCATCAATAGTCTGGTACACTAGGTTATTCCCACTAGCATAAAAACATGCTATAATACTTCCTACTCAGAATAACGTCCTCTTTTGGACTCCATCCCATTTTCCTGCTGTTGCTCAGAGTAAATCTCTTCAAAATTGTCATTTAAATTTTATCTCTGCTTCATTTCCTACCCTCTCGGACTCTGATCAATAGTTTTAGTTACTATTATTGGACCAAAACTGGTCACAAAAATAACTGACTTCTACATTATCAAGGCCAAAGGATAATTATCAACTTTTATTTTACTTGATCTCTATGCACCATATGACAGAGTTGTTCAATCCTTCCTCTTCTTGAAACACTGACTTCTGGAAACCATACTCTTTATTTTCCTTTTGCTTCACTGGCCCCTCCTTCTTCATGTCCTTTGCTGGCTCTACCTTCATTTCCAATCTCTTAATGCTAAACTACAATAGTGTTCAGACTTCCAGATTTTTCTAGTCTCTTTCTATACCCCATAACTATATCTCATGCAGTCACATGGCCTGACTCACCTTATATGTTCCTAAAACTCCAGGCTCTCCCCTGATTTCTAGCACTATTCACTTGTCTAGCTGAGTGTTCAACTTGGATGTTAATATATATCTTTAGCCTAATACATCTAAAACCAAATTCTTGATACTTTTCCCCCTTACATCCAGCCCTTCTCTCAATCATTCTCTGGTTGCTTAGCATACAACTTGGAGTCATTCTTGATTCCTCTTTCTTGCAAATTCCACAACCAATAGAGTGTCAAATCCTGAAGGCACAACTTTCAAGATACCCTTATATGACTCTTCTCAATCCTAACAACCTGTACAGTAGCCATCTCACCTGGAGTGCTGTGATTTCCTCCCAAATGCTCTTTTACTCCAGTAAATCTGTTTTTCACAGAAAAGACCTACTAATGCCATTAAAATGTAAATTAGACCCTAGCTCTCTCTGCTTTCAACCATTATATTACAAAAACATCCAAAGTGCTCACTTCAGCTTCTGAGGTGTGACAGATATGGGTCCTGGTTACCATCCATTCTGTCTTTCACCTTCTGCTGCAGCCGCACTGCCCTTCTTGCTATTCCTCTAACCTGCAACACACCCACACCTCAGGGCCTCTGCTCATTCGGTTCCTTTTGTCGGGAGCCCCCTTGCTCCTGATATCTGCATGGTTCGCTCCCTTACTTCAAAGAGTTTTCTGTTCAAACATCACCTCTTGGAAGATACTCCCTTGGATCACCCTGCCAGAGTAAAACAGAACCTGGACATCACAACCCTGGCTTCCTATCCCTTTAGCCTGTTTTATTTCTCTTCAAAGAAGCAACACTATCTAATGGTGTGTTACTTACTTGTTTCTCAATGGTTTATTGGCTATGTCTCAGCCCTAGAAAGATCCTTGGGAGACTTTGTTTTTTGTCTTGTTCATGACTCTACCTATAAGTGCCTAGTACATGGTAAGTGCTTAATAATCACTTATTAAGCAAATGATTGAATATATAATTTTATTGCTCATTAATCTCATTTAATGAGAGTCAAGGATAATGAAAACTATTTGAATTATACATTTTAATTCAAATCTGTTATTTTTCATCAAACATGTTATCCTCTTCAAATGATTTTACACCAAAAATATATAATAAAGGTTATATTAAAAAAAGAAAGCAAGAAAATACAAAAAAATATTTTATACCAGAGCTACAAACAGGTAGCAAAAGACTGATTATCATTTTATCTTCCCCAACACAGCATTTGTTTGAGTGACTGAAAAGTTTTGAGTGACACACAAAACAAAAAGCTCAGAAAATCTGAGTCATTTAGGAATGAATAAATTGGTTGTTTTGAGTCACAAAAAAATGTTACCTCATCAAGCAGATAGGCTCAGAAGCAGTGGGAACTGGACTATGTATAAACTGTACTTCAAAAGTTAACAGAAAAAAACTCAGTGATGGTCTTTGGCAGACAGCTTTGAATATCCTTTCTGATCACTGAAAGACACTTTTGATAGCTCAGAATCCAAAACTACTCATTCTGTGGCATCTGACTCATAATTTCCTGTTCATTTCCCCCCACCCTCTGTTTTACAAATCAATAGTGCTGCCTGGACCTGTTTTTCCATTTTATTCTAGCTAAAGGGAATGGAAATTTTTATAAAGAACCATGCAGCACATTTAAATACGGCACTATTTATAGATCCCACAAATACATGACCTAAAGAAGAAGACAAGCTCTCCTGATATGCACCAGCACGTTAAGGATATTATCAGAAACTTTTGTAAACATTTGGAAAAAATTCTGCACTTGAATAAGGACACTACTTTAGTTAATGTGTTTTTCTGTGGGCAAAAGAAAAGGAATGGGTAGCCCCATTCTAAAAGTAGAGTTTAGCTTCTTACATTAAATATAACATATACACAGACCTAAAATCTATGAACTTCTTGAAATATTTTTCTTTCACCTATACCTTTTATCTAGGGCAGACATTATGAATACCACATTGGGTTTTTTTCCTCTTAAAGTGTGAAATAAAAGATATTGGGTTGGCCAAAATGTCTGTATGTTTTTTTCCATAAAATAAAAGACACATTTTTCATTTTTACCAGTAACTTTATTGACTTGGACATTTTCCGTATGTCAGCTATCTCCTGCTGTTGGCTTCTAGTGGGTAGAGGCCAGGGGTGCTGCTAAACATCTTCCAATGCATAAGACAGCCCCACAGCAAAGAATTATTTGGCCAAAATGTCAAGAGTATCAAAAAACTTTGCAAACTGTTTCTGACATGTTTGATCAGTCATAGCCTCTTCTCTGTACATTACACAACTATTCTGAGTTTCAGCTGCCTTTCTACGTTTCTTGAAATAATAAAGCATAATACACTGAAAATATTGCGTGTCTTCTTTCATCTTCAATATTAAAAAGGCTGCACAAAAATTCACCGATTTTGATGTTTTTTTCCAATGCACGTTGATATAGCATCTGTCACAATACAATCTAACAAAATTGTTTCAAATGAAGTTAAAGACAACTAAACTCTACTGGAGCCATAGATTGGAACAAATGTAATGGACTTTTTGGCTAACCCAATAGTTTATCACTAAAACATGATTTGCTGAGCTAAGATGGCCTTAATGTGAATGCTTCCTATATAAAACCTAGACATAGCATAACTAAAATACTCTCATAATTTGATACTTTTGACATACTTATCAATAAAATTGAAATAAGATACACAAAATGATTTATTTGGAGGGATATGTTTTTATATGACTAATAAACTGACTATAAAATGAGTCCATTTTAAACACACTATTTCAACAGTTCTTTCAGTTCTTTTTTCTATTCCTACTTTTGATCAAGCTAAAGAGGCATTATATTGCCCTGGCTGGTGTAGCTCAGTGGATTGAGTGCAGGCCTGCGAACAAAAGGATCACGGTTCAATTCCCAGTTAGGGCACATGCCTGGGTTGCAGGCCAGTTCCCAGCAGGGGACACACAAGAAGCAACCATACATTGATATTTCTCTCTCTAACCCTTCCCCTCTAAAAATAAGTAAATAAAATCTTTTTAAAAAAGAGGCATTATATTAACTGTTTATAAGATTTCTCCAAATCACATATATACAGCAGAGGGACTTCCTTAATTCAGCACAGAGCTTATTGCAATTCCATATTTGCTTCACACTGGTATTCATACCCACCCAACACTTGTGCTTCTTTAAGAAAACCACGTAATATCAAGCACAGATCTTTGTCTCTTACCTCTTTGTTCAAAATTAGCAAAACGAAGTCATCACGTTACTATTACCACATGGGGTTATAGTAACATAAAATGCTATTATGAAAATATAACATCACTTTAGGTAAATGAGTACTTATTGGAGCTTTCCTCAAGTAAACTAAAATACCATGGACTATTTTAAAAGTATGAGAGAAGATAAAATTATATGAATTTAATAAAAACTGGAACATTAAAGATAATTTTAGTGCAATGTATTTAATTACTGGGAGTCTAAACCTTTAATCACATGGCTAGGATTACCTAGTCTATTAATAGTTCACAGTAATGAAACAGTGTCTGCCAGAATTAATTAGCTAAGGGGCAAGTTTTTGTTAATTTCCAAATGATTCTTCTGTATAAGGTGGTACTTGAATTAAACAAACTGAGATAATGAATTTAAAAGGATTCTCACAGTTTGGAAGTAAATTCTGTAGCAACCTCTGGTTCTCTAATAATCATATTTCAATTTTCAAATTAATGCTTAACATTAACAACATGCTTTTTTTCATGTAAGGGACCTGTGCACATACCAAAAGAATACATATCGATATATTCACTACTGCTTTGACACTTTTCAGTTTAAACAAAGAAAATCTATACACAGCTATAATAACACTATCCTAAGCATGGAGCAAAAATAATACCTAATACCGTAGAAAAAAGCTGAGTATTTCAGTATGAGAATGAACCCTTAAACAGCGCAAATTGGGCTTTAAAAAAATAAAAGTAACTTATTTTAAACCAGGAAAAATGTAGTGAATAATTAACTTTTTACATAATAGATTGCTCAATAGTAACCTACTCATTATTCATTCAACAAATAATACTCAGTGAAATCCTGCTTGTCAAACCTGTTTAACCTTTCAAAAGAGGTATTGACCTATCTTCTCACACATGTTCAATGCCATGCCTTCAGAATTTCCTGTTAACAAGTTATTTTATATTCATATTGACATTTCAAAAATCAAGCACAGACTATAAATAATCAGAGCCAATTCCACTTTTAGGAGATTCCAAAAACTCAAACTTGAACTACTATGATGTCTTTCACATAAATGAATATATTTCTGAGAACTTAAAGCAGATGAAAAGGAAAAGGAAACCAGAGAAATAGAGAAAAGAGGATAATTTTTAAAAATTCTACTTGATTCAAAATTTTTTTAAAAATCCTGTCACTGGGAATATATTATTACTTTTTCAATGTCACATACCTTGGTCTGTGTGACTGGCCTTGACTTGGAGTTTCATCTACTCCTGGGAGACCACTGTTGGATTCAAACCTCTTTGAAGCTTCACTTTTTCTCACTAGTTGTAAAGGAAAAAGGAATAATAGCACAGGTGATAATAATACAAAATAATCTTATTTGAAACTCAGACAATGAATTATTTTCTATATTATGAAAATGACTACATCGCTGTTTGATGAAATTACTATTAAGCTCCTATAATATTATTAAAATAAGTAACTGGTGGCTTTTCACAATTCCTAAATTTTATACAGAATTATTCTTTTGCCACTGTTATAGGAGATAAAGCTGACTCTTTGTCCCGGGCCCCAGATAACTTCCGCATTCTGCTTCTGTACCCTTAGCTTCCGCATTCTACCCCTGTGCTCCCTGCTTGTGCCACGTGACCCCTCCTCTTCCTGCCTTGCTACCGAGAGTATTTAACCACCCACCTGACTCCTCCTCGGGGCCCAGAATTTGGAGACTGACTCCTCTGGGTCTGTGCGCGTGAATAAAGGCTTACTCAGCCACCCTGAATCATGTAAGAGTCAGTTTTTCCTGACTCTTTCCAGGGAACAACATTTGGTTCCCTGGCCGGGAAACAACTCACATAAGCAGGCCATTTGCCTCTGGTGAAGGCGGCCAGGGTTGGCGAGGTGGGCCCGGTGACTGCAGGGAAGCACGCGCCCTGGTGATTTTGGGTCCCGAGAAGCTGGGCTCCCCTTAGCCCGGACCTTGGGCTGCTCTTCGACCCAGGTACTTGGGGAAGCAGACTAAGGCCATCCAGGAAGGTGCTGGATTGGTAAGTGCCCCGGGGACCAGACCCAAGAACAGACCCACCCTAAGGGTGGAAGGAGAGACTAATCACCTCTCAGGCCGCTGGCCTCAGGTTCAAGTAGGGTTTCCCCACTCGGGAGGGAAAAGTATTAATCTCTGTGTGACTGTGTGTGCATGTTGGAGTGAATGTGCCTGTGGCTCCACCGGCATTGTGCCTACGGAGTCTGTGTGAGCCCCAACCTGCGATTCCTCAGTCCATCATATGGCATAACAGCTGGGAGTTTAACCCGAATTCTACACGGGCAGCCTTAGCTAAGATGGACCTAAGTCCCTCTCGAGAGGAGAGGCCAGGCGGGCAAAAAGTGAAAACCCCTATTCCTTTGCCTGTCTGTGCTGGTATCAGGCGGGAAACATGGGTGGAGGACAGTCTACCGTTCTATACTGCATGCTCCGGAACTTTAACCGGTTCAGGGGACAGGACCCCAGTATGACACCTGATCAGTTGGAAACTTTTTGCTCTTCAGAATGGCCCACATCCGGAGTAGGCTGTCCCCAAGGGAACCCTTAATTTGACCACTATTAGGGCAGTCCACTTAATAGTGACAGGGAAGCCCGGACACCCGGATCAGTACGTGTATATAGATAGGTGGCAGGCGCTAGTGCAGGATATGCCAAAGTGGCTCCAGCAGTGCGCTGGGCAGGCGCCCCGGTTACAAGGTGCATCAGGGGCCTGCCAGAAGGCTGCCTGAGCCTGTTGCCCACGACCAAGAAATCAGCCCTGAATCCTGGTCCCCAAGGCCCAGTGACCCCTGATCTTCAGGGGAGAAGCAGAGGAGGATAAACCCCCCGCCTTCCCACCTCCATACCTGATGAATAATCCAAGGCCCCAACCACCAGCCCTGGATACCCCACCGGGCTCGGTCTCGCCTCCTCCTCCGGAAGCCTCAGCCCCTCGTGAATCACCCATAGCGTCCTGCTTCAGGGAATGGCTGCCCTTCCCTACCCCTCAGGGAGGCCCGGGGATTGCCTCAGCTCAGCCCAGATGGAACACCTCAGCCTGGAGTGGTGGTCTTCTACTATCAGCTGTTCACCACCACCACCTCCTAAATTGGAAGCACCACACACCCTCATACTCAGAGAAACCCCGGGCCCTCATTGACCTGATGGAATCGATTATGCAGGCTCACCGACCCACTTGGTATGAATGCCATCAGCTCCTCCTTACCCTGTTCAATACTGAAGAAAGAAGGAGAATCATGCAGGAGGCCCACGGGTACCTAGAAGCCACAGCACTGGGGTTGGAACTCTAGACCCAGCCCAATATGCCCGAACTGCGGCGCCAGAGACGCAACCGGACTTGGGACCACAAAAGTGAACAAGGGAGAGCGGCCCTTAATGAACAGCACAAAGCTCTACTCCGGGGAGTCAGGGCAGGGGCCCGAAAGCCCACCAATATGTCAAAAGTAGCCAATGTGGTACAGCGGTCCGATGAATGTCCAGGAGATTTCCTAGAAAGGTTGTGTGAGGCCTATCGCATATACACTCCATTTGATCCTGAAAGCCCGGACAACCAGCAGATGGTCAACACTGCCTTTGTTTCCCAGTCTGCCCCAGACATCCGTAAGAGGCTCCAACAATTAGAAGGGTTTGCTGGAATGAACATCAGTCAGCTATTTGAAATTGCTAACAAGGTCTTCAACAGTCGGGAGGAAGTGGCAGAAAGAGAGGCCCAGAAGAAGTTTGAAAGAAAGGCGGCCCTGCTGGCAGTGGCCCTAGGCCACCCTCCCAAGGAGACGAACAAGGGAAAAAAGGAAGGGAAAGGGCACCATAAGGTAGAGTGAGACCAGTGCGTGTACTGCAAAGAAAGAGGGCACTGGAAGAGAGAATGTCCAAACCGTAAGAAGAAAGCCAACCAGCCCACCACTGAGCCGGCCCCCACCATCCTCAGCCTGGCTGGCTTAGATTCAGACTGAGGGGGACCTGGCTCCTTGAATCTCAGCCCCTGCGAGCCCATGGTCCGTGCCACTGTTGGGGGGCCAGACTCTTTCCTTCATGGTAGACACTGGGGTGGAACACTCGGTTGTCACCACCCCAGTTGCGCCTCCCTCGGGGTGGGAGGTTGCTATCATAGGGGCCACTTGTCGGCCCTGCAGCCCTAAGAGTTTCTGTCAAGCCTGCACTGTGGAGTTGGGAGGCCACAGAATCAGGCACGAGTTCCTGTACCTGCCAGAATGCCCCGTCCTGCTAGTGGGACGGGATCTCCTTACTAAACTTGGGGCCCGGCTGACCTTCCAGCCCACGGGCGAGGCCTCCCTACAGGTAGGTGGCCCAAGTTTGTTAGCGGTCTTCCTGCCATGAGAGGAGGAGTACAGGCTACACTCTACAGAGGAAGGAAGCCCCAGCTCAAGCCTGGAGGGTTGGAACAACCTACTGAGGGATTACTAGCAGTCTGGGCCGAGGACAACCCACCAGGCGTAGCCAGAGACCAGGTCCCAGTAGTGATTGACCTCAAGCCCGGAGCCAAGCCCTGACACCTGTGGCAATACCCCCTATCAAAGGAGTCA
>PVKM010028316.1:0-18356 GCA_004027735.1 Carollia perspicillata
AGGTATCATTGGCAAATATGTTTTCCCACATATTTGGTTCTCTTTTCATTTCAATGCTGTTTTCTTTAGCCATGCAGAAGCAATGTACTTAATGTGTGGCCCAAGACACCTCTTCTTTTTCCAGTGTGGCCCAGAGATGCCAAAAGTTTGGATACCCCTGGGATCTAAACCGAAAGAAAAAAAAATGTCAGGTAACTGAGAAGTCTTGGGGTAAAACTGGCTTCAGGAATTTTTAGGTTATATACAGGCTCAAACACCATCATCAGGATGGATTTCTGGTCTGTCTCTCCTCCTGGTCTGTCTCTCCTCTGTGTGTTGGCTTTGTCCTCCAGATCTTGTGTAGGAGCAGAATGCCTACCGCTGCCACAGCTTCACATCCTCCCAGGTTCAAGTCCCAAGAAAATGAGATGTTCTTTTCCCAGCAGGCTTCCCACTTGCCTTTATATTTGCCTGATTAGAGTAACTTGGGTCCTTGGCTCAGCTGTTAACCAATCACTGAGGCCAGAAGGATTGACTGTGCTGACTGATCTAAGTTTAGGAAATATGTTTCATCCCCGAGGACAGGGATTCCACCCAAAGGAGTCAGCATTTACCAGAAATCAGGCAGTAGTTGTTAGAGGATGAAAATATAAACATGGCACCTCAGTTTTAATCAATAGTTAAGATTTTACTGTAAAAACATATTACTCATTAGCACCAAATGTCTCCTACTTCTGCAAGAAAAAAATTTATAAAATACACTTTTGAGCTGGGGAGATGATCAGTATTTAAAATACTCTTGGGATGATGCTGCTCTAGAAGCACAGTGTGAGGCAGCATTACTAGTCTAAAGTGATGCCTGCCTTTTGTTCACATGAAAGAAGACTTGGATACGCAGCAGTTGATAAGGAGGTGTGAGGGATGCTTAGCTTGATTGAGAAAGGTTAATTACATGTGAAATGAGGCTGGGATTCAGAGGATGTTTGTTCTAGATTTTGTGTAATGTTATATTAACACTGGGATTCTCTTTATTCAATTAACAAAATAAACTCATTTTGTTTGGTTTCATTTTACAGTTGCTTTAATCCCACTGAACATTTATACTATTATTGCATTTTACTAAACATTTGTGGATAGTAAAACACCTATAGAATTAAGCAACTGCAGGTTATTAAAGACATCCAGTTTTTACAGAGATTTGATCTGCTAATTAGCTACACCAATTTTATGGATCATTGCATCTCACTTAAAGTATATTGTTATATGTTTATAATCTTTCCATAATGAGCTTTTATTGAGTGTATGGGCCAACTTCTGTGTGATGTACAAGAGGAACTCCCCTTCCTCCTCCTAAAAAAATATGTTCACAGACCTAGTAAATCACAATAACATTTTATTAAAAATGATCCTGTTGGCATTATTAAATGGCTTTTTGGGGACCACAATACAAAATGCAAATACCCAAGAAGGAAAGAGTCAGAGTGTTATCCTAAAAAGTTCAACAAAAGACAATGATGGAAAAGAGGAAAGCTAACATCTGATAAATGAATAGCAATATAAATTTATGAAGAAAATGTATAAGGGTCAAATTTTCTTTATCACAGTGATCTATGTAGACTTTGCATTTCAGTCTCTCTGTGATCTTAAAGGGGATAAACTAACATTTTTTAGTTTCATAACGGGGTATTCATTTTCAGAATTAATTATTGACCTTTGAAAATACATTTTAAAGCTTTAGATAAGATACTCTTTGTTGAAAAGAGTGGTCAGATTGAAATGCTCCTGACAAAAGTAAGCAGTGATGATCAAGAAAACACCCCACATTTTGTGTCTTAGGAAATAGCTTGTTATAAAGAACCACCTTCCTTGCATGACTTAGAGAGATTTTTGAATGACCCCTTTATTTACCTATGACAAGGCCAGATATAGACCCTCCAGATTCTTATTCTTTGTCTCATAAATTATTAGGTGAATTGTTTATTCCTAATGAACAATTTGGACAAAATGCTCACTAATTTGATTTGACCAAACTTTAGTCAGGCAAATTCTCTCTTTTCCTTAGATCCCTGAATTTTGGCCCACTCTTCAGAATTGAAATAGTGGAACAACTCATCCTTAGTGACCCCTCCTGAGGGGTCAGCTAACCTCAGGGAAAAGCATTTCCTGAACCACTGTCTACTTATGCTCCCAGCTCAGCCCACTCCCTGCCTCAATGCCTTGTTCACTCCTTCCTATAAAAGACAAGCCATTTTCTGCTTAACTGGTGAGACACTCACAGATCTAATGGTGGGAGCATCCTCCCTATTGCAATTAATAGTATGCCTTCCTCTATTACAATAATCTCTCTCCCCCTATCACAATAAACCTTTTAAATTATGTCTTCCCTTACCTAAGTCTGGATTTTTTAAATTGACACTAGAATCATTTAAGTCAACCTAGAGTATGTATCAGGAATTATTTGCCAGAAAGAAAAATCTTATGATAACATTTGTTTTCTCTTTCTATTGCAATAAAAATTTTACTATATAAAAAATAAAAAAGCATATATTTTAGAGGTGCTGAGGTTATAAAGAAAATTATTAATAGAAATGCATACTTAGTACACATTTAAACACTAAACATACTTCACATCACAAACTAAACATTTTAGCCTCACCACTAATCGCTTTCCTGAATTCTTATCTCCCTTGATGTGCCACCATGTTGGAAATTTCAGTGCCAACCTTGAATCTTTCTTCAACCTGTTCTTCATAAGCAGTCGGGCACCAGGTCAGCTGATTCTACCTCTAATTAATGTCCTTCACACTTCTCTCTTATTTCTGGTTCTGCTATCATATCCGAATTCAAGCTGTCTCGGGTACCTTGTGTTAATACTGTTATAGCACTTACATGACTTCTCTTTCAGGGGGACTTTCCTTCCCTCTGGTAAGTGAGTATGGATTTGAAGATAGATGGGGCTCTGGCAGAGTGTTTGGAAGAGGGATGGATTCTGGGGTCAGAAGTGTAAACAGAAGTTGTTCTTAGAGCTCCTGAGAGATTTGGGAGCAGGATTGCAAATGGAAAATTCAAGGCCATGTTTTCGGGAAAACCCTACTTGTCAAATGCGGTGAGGAGGAGAAAAAACTGAACAACAAATATAAAGAACATAAACTTCAGAAGCTTGAAGTTAAGATCTGAAAGTCAAGAATGATAAGATTAATTAAGGGAGAACAGTCTGGGATTAAATATCTGTATGTGAAAGGAAAATAGGAAGATGTAAAAGACTGCTCCTGTGTAATTGTCTCCAGTGAGTTGAACTTCTAAATCGACCTTAATGGTTCAGCAGGTAATAGTATCAGGATGGGTGGGTATCCCTAAATTTAATAACAAGGCTGGGTCAGTCTGCTGGAAATCGATACTCTTCTGAGTTAGACATAACAGTATATCCTGAAATGTTTTGAGATTTTTTTTCCAGTCAAGGTGGAAGATCGGTTCTTATGTCTGTTCTTTATTAGCTCTATACATTTTTAAAAGCACCATATATTGCAGTTGGTTTTAGTATGATATTGACCTGGTCCTTTTTCTTAGGCATTTTATTTCCTGATGATGAGCAATTCAGTTGGGTGATTCAGGAGGGGAACAGGCAGTATTTTCATGGACTGGCAAAACTTTCTTCATGCTAGTCCCCTGTTCATGAAATGGCTGGGTCTGACAGAAGAAAGATACAGCTTAGCCTGGGGGGGTGTTCTCAAATTAATAAGGTCCCAGCATTAGAGGCCAGCTTCGATGGCTCTATCTTCTCCATGATGCTGTCCTCCCTGAACTGAGGGTCATTGTGTTGAGAAGGCCAATGAAGTTTGGAGCCAAACCTCCAATATCATATAAAGGACCACACTACCCACCCCTTATTACTTTGATCATACGATTCCCTTTTCTTGGATAATGGTATTCCTCAAGGAAATGTGCTCTCCTGGATTTTAAATTACTTGTGAGCATGAAATACACATTTTAAACAAAATATTTTTATTGGAACTTGCTTAACAGAATGCAGTCTAATACAACAGGGTCGTGGTGGTAGAGAATTCTAGATGTTTTCTCTTATTTTAAAAATAGATCCCTCAAGCTTTAGGTAGAGACATTGTTGCCATTTAGGTAGAGAAATTTGTAAAGTACAAATTTACTTTTTCTAGCCTCTCAGATCTTAGATATAACCATGTGACTAAATTTTGGCTACTTTGGATGTGAGTAGAAATAGCACATGGGGTGTCCAGCCCGTGGCCTGCAGGCTGCACGTGGCCCAGGAAGGCTATGAATGCAGCCCAACACAAAACTGTAATTTACTTAAAACCTCTCTTTTGCTCATCAGTTTTCATTAGTGTTTGTGTATTTAATGTGTGGCCCAAGACGACTCCTTTTTTTCCTTTGTGGCCCAGAGACATCAAGAGGTTGGACACCACTGGTAGGTGGTGTCCTCAAATGCCCTACATTTCTTCTTTCTCACTTCCCATTGCCTGGAGTGCTGACATGATGACTTGATGGCAGGAGCTGGAGCAGCCGTCTTGGTCATGATGTGGAAGCTGTATGTGGAGGAAGGCAGAGCCACCCAACCAGTCCTGGACTGTTTGCACTTTGCCAGAGGAGACAGACACATATTTTATTTTGTCTCAGTCACTGGCCTTGGGTATATATTGTGAGCCATATGCTAATATTCTCTTAGTAAATCCTCTTTGAATAAAAGAATGAATGAAAAGTTCCGTTTCATTGATATTGACCCCTTCTACTATACCTTGGCTTAAAAGACTTGACATTATACAGCTGGCCTAAGTAGCTTAGTCTGAAGTTCCAACCTAGAGGCCTGTGGATTTGGCTTTATGCAAACACATGTTGATTGGCCCAGACATTGTTATAAAATTAAAATAATTACCAGCATTTATACTACAGCAGATGATAAATTAATATTCTTATTTGTGGATCTCAAAAAGTCAGATGATGTGGCAGCCCTCAGTCCACACACTGGTCTTCCTCCAAATGGCAGAAATCAGCTGTGCCATTGGGCGGTGCCTGTGCTCTTACATTCACAGTTCCCACCAACTTTACTTCTTTGTGTGACTGCCTGCCCATGCGGCCATTTGAGTTTGTGACCTGCTATGTAATATTCTAATAAAAATAGACTCCTGTTACTGATGAACACATGCTGTTTCACACACATACGCACTTTCAACATAGTCAAAGTAACATTGTTTCACTGGAATTTTTTTCTCTTATGAGCTCTTCCAGGTCAGGAGCTAATTACCCTTTGTCCTTTGTCCTTTACACTCACTATGGTGGAAAACACACTCCTAAACTGTTTTATGGCCTCTAATGTAATTGAAGGCAGACCTAGGGGGCATCCTGAATGTGTTTTAATCTCTTAAGCAGGACTCAGCATGAATAACCCTTCTATAAACTGGCAGGCTTCTTCTCATGGGTTCTCTTTGAGTCATTTTCCTGGGATCCATGTTACTTGCTTCTCTGCACAATAAATAGACCCCATGAATAAGTAGAATTCTAGCCCAATCTGTGGTAATTGGGAAGAAGTCTCAATCTTACAACCTAATAAACTCCTCAGAAAATCAGCATCATCTTCTGATTTATAACTTATTCCTTTATATAAGAAATATTGACATTAAAAGTAAAATCTACTTAATGCATTACACAAAACAAGTTAAGATGAATTTGACGTTCTTTCTTAATTGAAAAAAGCCATGTGACACTTTGAGGTACTTACCTTTGGAGAGAGGAATGGGATGATGACTGAAATGGACTGCTTATACATTCTAATATTCTAAATTTTTTACTACATATGTATATTTGATATCTGGCTGAGGGGATTTTAGATATCTCCTATATCTTTAAAAATTTAAAAAGAAATACATTAACAAGGAAATATACCAAGATATGTTAAGAAATAAATATAATGGCATATAATAGTACATATAATATAATGCTCTATATGGAACAAAAACTTTTATATGTACCTTTATCTCCATATGCATGTGTAAAAGCATTGGAAATTGCAGGAATGATATAAAATTAAGACTACCAATGAGGAGAGATCATGAGACAGAGAACAAAAGAGACCACCACATGCATTTTAAGTACTTTTATATTGCTGATTTGTTTCTGAATTTCACATGAAACTTGTGCGATTAAAAAACATTTCTGATAATGTATTTTAATTATTCTTAGTATATTATTAATCATATTATGCATACAAATAACTTAAGAAAATACTTTGTTTTTAAAAATTGCTAATGATTTAAAAATCCAATAGTAAGATGCATGTTAATTATGACAAGTCCACAAAATATAATGTTATTTAATCATTAAAGGTCATTATTATCAAGAATCTATGATGTCATGGAAACATTTGTGATTTAAAAGCAAGTGAAAAAAGTAGGATACCAAATTAAATATTCAATTGGGTAGTAAAACAGGAAAATACCTAGAAGAAAATACATCAACAATGTTGATGTGATTATGTTTCAGAAATCATTATTTAAAAATAAATGATTTTTATATTTCTAGTCATTAGGCCCACTGTGCAGCCTATAATATGAACATTATATCATTTCATGGGGCCAAGGTATACCAAATGATGGTTTTAATATCCAGGAAATTAAATTTTTATCAATTGCAACCAACTTAAAATTTACCTTTATGTATATTTATGAAAATTTTTGTAGGCACCCAACCTAATATGTAAGTTGAATATTAGAAACAAGTAGAATTTTGAACAGCCACAACATTTCTATACATCTATTTCAATATGAATTTGCCTGTAAAGACAGAGTAGTCTCCTGTGCAAGGAGTGTGAACTCATCTCCCCCCTGGGAATTCTGTTTGGCAATCTTGAGCTATGCCTTCTCTATAATCACAAATTTATGGTCAAACTCCTGTTGTCATACTAAAAATCAGTGTCTAATTGGTCCCCTTTGCCCTCCTTTTTTCTTTCTTCTACTTTTGCTATTTTTTCTGGTACAACAGTGACAAAGATGTGCCTTTTAGACATTAACACTTTTCTGGAAAATTATAGCTGGATTTTTATTTTCAAGATTTATATATTCAGGGTTTCTATCCCTGCCATGGAAAGATTCCCTTTCTTAGTAATTTGCCTGTTAACAGCATGAAGTGACTTAGAGAGTTACGTGCCTGAGAAAATCCCTCATGGACTCAAAAAACTCATCTGATCACCCAAGTCCTGATCAGTCTCCTCTCCCATGAATTCTTGTCTCTCCTCACACAATGTGAGAATCTATATTCTTATTCTATGCTTAATGTTTGAGTGATGCAGAGGAATTTGAATGACAACCTAGAGAACATTCTACAAGCAATCTCTTGCTTCTTCCATCTTCTCTTACCCCAAGTCTCCCCTCAGGTGAAGCCTCATAACTTTCTGCTAGGCATGTTTCTGCAGTTTGTGGCCTTAGCTATCATTAGTATATTTTTACTACGGATATTATTTTTTATTGTCTGATTTTTTACATAGCCATGTATTACTTTGTATCTTTTGCAGTATAAGCTAAGCTTCAAGTTACAGTTCCAAATATTAGGATTCTAGATCTTAATCAGGAGAGCAGATTTAACTAGCAGATCTCTTCATGGTCTCATGAGCAGACCCTTTGATGACTGAATCAGATGACTGAAATCGAGTAGTTTTTATTTTTGTAGACACACCTAGGTTTCAGTTTATATCTAGATGACTAAATCACATTTGGATTTTAGAAATGCAGTTTCAATACAAATTATTTTCTGGAAATGACCAGTATACTATTACTTTTCATTTTATAATTCTTATACAATTTACTGCATTAATTTTATTGCAGCTTTACTTTTCTCAATTATCAATTTCCATTCCATTTTCAGGTACATTAAACCTTGTGTACATTAAAATTATAGAGCCCCACTCTGGAATGCACACTTACGATTAAATAAGTCAACTAACTACTTCTCTGTGGCTTGATAAGCGGTTGCTGTTCAGGTCTAAATTAAACACGTTCTGCAAGGTCATTCTTCAATGCCAGCCTTGTTTCTCACCTAAAAATCTACATCTTCTGGATATCTGAAAAGTAAAAGTGTCAAGTTATAAAACAATTCATTGAAAATCCAATCATAATGCTGACCAAAGAAATACCAAGAAAAAGACCATTTGATTCCCAGTCCAGGAAACAGTAGAAACTCACTGAGATGTTCAGTTATTTTAGGTATGTTGAAGAAGTTGATTGATTATCTCATCCTCCATAAGATGAGCACTACCTAAAATACCTGGGAAAATATATGTGTAATCTAATAGAACACATATGACATGGCTCAAGAGTAAAAAATGTCTGAAAATAGGCAAGAGGTATAATTTTAATGGACACAGCTTAAAGGAAGATGGAATGGTGAACTAGTGTTAATGATGAGACCTTTTCTCAGAGTGTTTCACTCTAGCCCATTGTGCTATATTCCATAGCAAAACAATTTCTGATGGCTTAAATAAGGTAAGTCATCTCAACAAATGAGATGTGAGTAGTGACATACAAAAAAAAAGATGTGTATATTTATGAGTGTAGTATTCATGTAAGATATTCAGAATGCCTACTCTTCAGCATGCTTGAAATTAAAGCACTCTCTTGTTTTTAATAAATGATGGTCCTGCTGACAAACTGATGGGAATAAAAGAGTGTGGAGGTACAGGCGGTCTCCTTAACCTAACAGTTCTTTGTTTTCCATTGCTTTCCGGGCAGTTCACATTTGCATTTTGAAATAAGGAAAAAACAATGAGGCTCTTCAGTAGACACTTTACATGTTAGTATAAATTTAGAGTAAGAGACTTCACATGCAAGGAACAAATGAATGGCAGGGGAAGGAGACTCGCTTCTCTAGAGGCGCATTAGTGCATCTCACACCTAGTTGGCTGTGCCTATGTCTTCACATCAAGGTCAGAGTAAAGAATTTCACTGAGACAGAATGAAAAAAAAGTGGAAAGTCAGCTGTGGATATCTTTAATTCTTTTATATCTTAAGAGTAGTATTAAGGCACTGTTATTGTTTGGTCTTGCTCAAAACCAAGTGATAATAAAACCAACACAAGGTTTATGTTACTGAATTCACTTCTTTGTATAGAAAAGTGCTCTATAATGCCCTATTCATAAGTCTTTTCAGATGCAAAGATGGAAAAAAGGCATTTTTCCTCTTTTAGTAAAAAATCATTAATATATTCAAGGTTTAACTTTCCTATTACAAGTGTTTCTGAGTGTACCATATGGCACCAGTTAGATTTGAAGGTTTTCATTTGCTTTTTAAAATCTGAGTGAGGTTTCCTTTCATAAGCTCATACATACTGGTTATTTTTTTAATAAGCATAAAAATTCTATACAACACCAAATGCATGATTTAACAGGAAGGAATAAAAAATACATGGTGATATAATAATTGGCTCATTTAGTTAAGAGCTGCTTTGAAGCCTTAATAGCAGAGGATAAGCAGTCATTAGCTTATTAGCTCAAGTTGGACCCAGCACTGATTTATTTTTTGAAAGTGCTGGAATACATATCTTGACAAATTGTAAAATGCCTCTCCCACTTCCAGAGCTCCCTTCCTAGTTCTAAATTCACAAAAAGGAGTGAGCTGGTTGCTGCCAGCTGAGTCAGTTGAGATGGAAAACGTTAATATATTTATTTGAACAGATGTGTGTCAACACCACTCTGAAAAAAGCTGGTTGTCAGTACCCTGCATTGGCATAAAACATCCCCTTATAAAAGCCACTAAGATTCTATATTTCCACTAGAACTCTCTTATGAAAATAAAATAGAAGACTATAATATAGACAATTTAAAAGTTCAAGTGCACTTGCTAAAATCATTCATTAATGGGTCCTTCTAAATCTAATGAAGGAGGCCTTCAAAGACATTATAAGAACAAATTTTGGAAAATGTGAGTAGAAACTAACTAATTAATAAACTAGTCTTTCTTGAACTTTATCATATTTTTTGATACAGAAACTAGTGTGATAACCTATTGTGTATCAAAATTTTTAGATAAATTATTTCCAAGTTTCAAGTTCCTATTTTCTTTTCTACTAGATTTTCAATTCACTTCATGTTGATTTCTAAAATTAGTCTTCTTACTCATAGAGATTTGTGTTAATTTTCTCCTACACATTTTTTTCAGAAAATTAATAGAATAAGATTGCATCAAAATATAGTAAGAACATTAGGAAATGAAGACATTGGGATGGATGTATACGGCAAAATGGTAAAGGTCTTATTGGATTCCTGAGTAACACACACAGAAGTCTCTGGAATTATGTAGCATTAAAGCTGACATCTAAAAGGATAAATGACACACACATTGTTCACCTAACTTTTACAATTTTGTCTATCTGTATACTCAATAAATATTAATTGAGCACATATTGTTCACTATGCACCATTCGAAATTCTTATGAGTGACACGAAGGCTACAACTCACATTCTCAAGAAACTAACAGTCCATGAAACAGGAGACTGTTACAATTATAAAAATTACAATAGAGATAACTACGCAGAGTTATAGCAGAAAATAGCAGGTCACATAAAAGATATAACTCCAGTGGACCTTTGACAGATCAGTAGAGGTTATCCTGGTACAGCAGGGAGGTAAGATAGAACAAATTCAAGATGGTGAGGGTACATGTTACCAATAAGGAAAAGTTTATAGCTGATGTGGCTCAAATATCAGTGTGGTATATTAATGTGAAAGGAAGTTGGAAATTTCAGATATTTGAAGTAATTGGATACTGTCTTTTTATGTTAATGTATTTTTAAGTTGTAGTTGGTATACAATATTACATTAGCTTAGATGTACAACATAGTGATTGCACATTTATATATCTTACAAAGTAACCACCATGATAAGACTTGGACACACCTGACTTCATCCATAGTTATTAGAGTATTATTGACTGTATTCCCTATGTTGTATTTTATGTCCCCATACCTGATTTTATAACTGGCAGTTTGTACTTATTAATTCCCTTTACCTTCTTTGATTATGCTTACTAATCCCCCTTCCCCTCTTATCTGGCAATCATTAATTTTTCTCTCTGTATCTATAGGTTTGATACTGTTTTGTTTTATTTATTTATTTGTTTGTTTTTTCCTTGAGAACATGTTTATTGATTTGAGAGAGATGGGGAAACATCAATGTGAGAGAAAAACATTGATTGTTTGCCTCCCATATGTGCTCTGACCAGGAATCAAACCTGCAAACTTTTTGTGTTCAGGAAAACACTCAGACTAACTGAGCAACCCAGCTATGGCTAACTTGTTTTTCAAATTCCACATGTAAGTTAAATCATATATTTGTCTTTCTCTGTCTGTCTTATTTCACTTAATACTGTATGTTCTAGGTCCATTTCATGTTGTCACAGATGGCAAGATTTCATTTTTATGGCTGAATAATATTCCATTATATGTATGAACCACATCTTATCTATTTGTCTATTGATAGGCACTTTGTTTGCTTCCATATCTTGGCTCTTGTAAGCAGTGCTGTGATGAAAGTAGATTGCATCTATCTTTTCAAATTAGTGTTTTTAGTTCCTTTGGATAAATACCAAAAGAGGGATTGAAGGGTCATATGTCAGTTCTATCTTTAACTTTTTGAGAAATCCTCACACTGTTTCCATAGTGGCTGTACCAGTTTACAATCCTATCAATACCGCACAAGTGTTCATTTTGCTCTACATCCTCACCAACACTTAATCTTTGTTGCCTTTTTATAATTGCCATTCTGACAGGTGTGAGGTAATATCTCATTATGGTTTTGATCAGCACTTCCCTAATGGTTAGTTATGTAGCACATCTTTTCATGTATCTGTTGAGCACCTTTATGTCTTCATTGGAGAAATGACTTTTGGGTCCTCTGCCCATTTTTTAATCAGATTGTCTTTTTTTTTTTTTTTTATCGATTTGTATGAGCTCACAAATTGTCTTTATACCCAGTCTTTTTCTAACCAACAGGGAAGTAGTAGAGGATTCTAATCATAAGAGTAACAAAATTAGATGGCAGCAGTGCAGAGGGTAGGGTAACAAGAACAGGAGAATCTAAAGAAAACCATGGCAGTAACTTGTGTAAAAAATAAAAGAAACTTGAAGTAACCAATGACAGCAGAGATATAGAGAAGATATATAAGAAGAAAACAAGCAGAGCAAATGGCTCTAAGGTGTCCAGTAGAGAAATTTTCTAAGTCCCCCTCATTCTGGCTTTGTGGATTGACTAGGTGATAGTATTAACCTCCAAATTGGGGAATATAGGAGGAGGATGGAGTTTAGGGGTTTATAACAGAGAGGAGATGGGGGTATGCAAACAAATAATTTGAGTTTTACGAGTTGAGTTTAGTATACTTCCAGCACATACAGTATAACTTGTTAGTATTTGGGCAGATGTGTCTTCAAGAAAAAGTTCAGAGGTGTAGAATAATCTTTAGCATATTGTGGGGAGTCTCCACCTGCAGAGCCCCCCTGTCCACCATGGGTGAAAATAATGCTACCAAGACATGATCTGCTTGGGGAGGAAAGGTGGTGGATCTCTCAAAGGAGAAGGGCCAAGAGCCTTGTCCTCAATGGGCTTTTACTGAGTTCGTAACACACAGGGATACAGGTAAAGATCATCAATTAGTGTCAGACATCAAGGATCAAACAACAGATAACAAAGAACTCTGAGGGCCTATTTTGAGTCATTGTCAGATAGCTAAAGAGCTATAAAACTTTGAGGAACAAACTCACTTCTTGCTTGGACCCTTATTTAATTGACAGCATTCTAAACAAAAGCAGGTTTCACAGGATTTTATGTATTCTTTCTTAGGCCTGATTGCCCTAGGGAACCCACCCTTTCCAGCACAGGGCAGTATCCATCACCAGCATTGTCTCAGGCTTAAGGCATTGTTTTGGGCTTAAGGCATTGTTTCGGGCTTAAGGCATTTTTTCAGGCTTAAGTCAGGTAGGGGAAGTAAGGCAGCCAAGAGATTAGGAGACTTCTTGCAGACAGAATGAGGACTCAGGCTATGTCAGAATAGCCAGGGAGCAGGGATCCATCACCGCCTCTTTGCTGCAGTCCCCCGAGTCCTTCCTTGAGGGCCTCCCAAGTGATCATGTCTGGCTTAGGTTGCCCCCACTCTGAGGGGTCTTACCCATCATTGACTAACCGACCAAGCATTGGGGCCAGAGATGGATGAAGCAGAAGGAGAGCTCCTGCCAGGGAGATAAGCTTTGTCTCCTTAGTGGTTCACAGTCTGAAGGTTGCTCACTCAGCCTTAGTCATGGGGGGTTTATAGCTCCTGAAACCAGGCAGAGCAGTTCCCAACAGCATATAAATAGTAATGGTAATTCAAGAAAAGGAGGTGTATCAAAGCTCATAAGAATAGTGTGTTGTGAGAAGATAGAAGGACGAAGGGCATGTTGGTTGGAACACCAGTATTTAAAGGGAATGTGGACAAACCAAGGATATGAAAGAAAAACAGATAAGAAAGCAAAGGAGGTGGGGATGACATGTGGAAAGAGTGGCAGTGTGAAAGTTAAGGTGGAATGAAGTTTAAAACAAGAATATTGATTAGCTACACTAAATATCTAGACAGATCAAAAAATATAAGGCCCATATTAACTATGTCATAAGGAACTTTCAGGAAAGGGCTTTCAGTAGGATAGGAGGAGGAAAAATTATACTACACCAAAGAGTAAACATGAAAAGATTGGAAGATAGAATAGTGTACGTCTTTAAAATAAAATTGGCTTATTGGACAATAAAGCACAATCACAAAGTTTTCCTATACTTCCTGAAGAAACTAACTGGGAGGAATAAGAGAAGATACCAGATATTCTGTAGGAATTCACAGAAGGGGAAATATTCTTTTGCTCAATTCACTAAACCAATTATTTGAAAATAAGAAGAGGACAGTTTATACAATACTAGTAAAGTGAAAGGTGAAGTGACTTGGTGAGGAAAGAAGGAGGAAGTCAGATGAAAAGGGGGTGCAATGGGACTTAGAGACAAAACTAAGATGGTTGAGTTTAAGATTTCCAAAGTAACTATGTTCTCTTTGAAGAAACAGCCTGAGATGTGGCTATAAATGCACAGTGCCAAGTGGAATAGAAAAATGACATTTGAGTTGAAAAGATGACTTGTGACACAAAATTGGTAGCCTCATTAACATTTTTTGGCATCTCCAAAAAGATGGGGAGAAGCCCTAAGGTAGGAAACCCTGATTCTGATACCAAAGTCATCAATGTCTATGGGAAGCTGACAATAAAGTAAATAAATGACACTGTTAAAAAGTGATCTTATTAGAAAGATGATAGTGAAAATGGGGACCTAGGAAACTGCTGGCCCTCTTTCCCTAGCCAAGCATATGCAAGCCAAGCATATGCACGGTGTGAAGCAAAAACAGCTCCTACTGAAGAGAGATGAAATGAGGTTTATGTATTGGTTTTAGACCAACATTTTGATAAGCTATAGCATTCCTGTCATGTGTACAGGACTTTGTTAAAAAGAAATAGTGATCTAAGGATACCAATTAGTGTTGAAACAAGCAAATAGTTATATACCCTCTAAAGCTAAAAATGAAGGTCCTGTTGTTCTTGACTCATAGTATATTGACTCTCAGAGGTTGGGGTTCCAGGTAGCCTGGTTTATTCCATTATTCATCCAGAAGTCACAAATACACTGGGCTGGTGTAGCTCAGTGGACTGAGTGTGGGCTGTGAAGCAAAGGGTCGCTGGTTCGATTCCCAGTCAGGGCACATACCTGGGTCACAGGCCAGTTCCCAGTAGGGGCCACGTGAGAGACAACCACATATTGATGTTTCTCTCCCTCTCTTTCTCCCTCCCTTCCCCTCTCTAAAAAAAAATTTGTTAATAAAAACAAATAAATGAAAAACAAAAGAATTCACAAATAGGCTGACTTTCCAAGGCTCTGGGACATATTATTCAAAAAAGGAATTATTGTTAGCAGCAATAACCAAGTTTATTTTGAGACAGTAGAATTTAATTACATACTGGGGTTGCAGTTAGCAAATTAAAGGAATCTTTTTTGAAATCATTATTAACCAATTAGTATAATTGGGCTTTAATGTTTTATGTTGAGTCACCTATTCTATAAATACATTAAAATTTTCTCCTCATTTTAAGGTGGCATAACATTCAAGCTATTCGACTTTCAAACTATGCTTTGCCATCTGCTTAGTTCAAATGGTTGTGTGGATTCATTTCTTGTTAGGCTTTATTAAGCTTGCACCAACATAACTTTTTAACCTCCAAACACAGGAAAAGCAGCAAACAGGTGAAGAACAACAAACACTGCACGAAGATTTTAAATGAATAATCAGTTGGAAGAAATGTCTAAAAGGAGCAGGCTAGAAAAGCGAATGCCAACTGTTGTAACCACAAGCTTGAGAAGGTGAGAGTAGATGGCTGCCTGCCAGGGAAACCTCAGGCCCAGTAAACCCCATGTGTTACTGCAAATATTAGTTTGGCCAAAAAGGCTGTTTAGTTTTTTTTTTCATCAAATAAAAGACATATTTTCATTTTTCACCAATAGCTGTATTGATATGACTATTTTGAGTATTTTGATGATCTCCTGTGTGGTAAAACCTTTATTATTCTGAATTCATGTCTTGATTTGGTCAACTTCAGCTGGTCTAACAGACCATGGAGCATCATCCAGCAGGAAATCTCCAGCACAAAACTTTGTAAACCACTTTGGACATATTTGATCAGTCACAGCACCTTCTCCATACACTGCATGATTTTTTTTTTTTGCATATCAGTTGTGTTTTCACCTTTCTTGAAATATTAAAGCATACTATGCCAAAAATGTTGCGTATTTTCTTCCATATTCAAAATTTAAATGGCTACACAAAAATTGACCAATTTTGATGTTTTTTAAAAATGCACATGGATATGACAGCTGTCACAATATAATCTAGCAAAATTGTTTTGAAGTTAAAGACAACTAAGTGCTTCTAGAGCCATCTTACAAGAAAAACCAAATGAACTATTTGGCAACTCAACAAAAGGCTCTCTCTGTCTCTCTCCTCTCTCTCTCTCTGTCCCTCTCTTTCTCCCTCCCTCTCACACAAACACACAAGAAAGCAACAGCAACTTTGAAACGGGGACCTGTGAAAACCTTCAGAGTTTTGCTGGAGAACAAAAACATCCTAGATTTAGGCCGAAGGGAAAGCTTGTAGAGAATGTTAGTAAGGGCAGAGTGCAGACTCAGAAAGGTTAGAGTAGAAGTCCTGCTTTTCTCACTGAATGATCAGCTGCCTCAAACAAGGTTTTCAATGTTTCTAAGTTTCCACTTTCTTGGTTGAAAAACAGGAATTAAAAACCATCACTATGGCCCTGGCTGATGGTCCAGTTGGTTGGAGCATTGTCCTGTAGGCCAAGGGGTTGAAGATTCAATTCCTGGTCAGGGCACATGCCCAGGTTACCCATTCCATCCCCGGTCAGGGCGGGTATGAGAAGTCAACCAACTGATGTTTCTTTCTCACATTGAGTCCTCTCCTCTCTCCCTCCTGCTGTCTCTAAAAGGAATTAAAATATTTCCTCAGGTGAGGATATAAAAATAAATAAAATAAAAAAACTGTCTCTGTGTCTAGGGATTTTACAGAGATTGACTGTGGGAAGGCAGGGTGGTCTTCAAAGCAAGCCTACACAGAACCAGCACATCACACATGTTGGCAGTTATCAATTAATGTGATTCCTTTTTTTCTTTACTGCCCGTTTCCAACAACGCTCTCCCCCTCCCCACTTTCATTTAAAGTATGGTGGCAAACACAAGGCTCGCAGGCCAAATCCAGCCCCCCACCTTGTTTTATCTGGCCCAACACCTTGTTTCTACCCAGCAGCAAGTGCCGAGCTCCTTGCCCCTAGTTAAGCAGTAGTTACATTTATGCAGTCCTAAAATTACATTCAGGGCCCTTTGAAGGTAGCTGTGAGGCTGAGGTGGCCCTCAGTGAAAATGAGTTTGACACCCCTGCTCTGAAGCAATGACAGTTTCAGGTGGGCTTGCTTTGCCTTTCAAATATTGTAGTTTCTCCTTCCTCATAACTCAAGCCTTCATATAATTTAGATTCCTCTACTCCCAAATAAGAAACTTGATTCCATTTTTCATCTAAAATTTATTCTTCTCTTCTTCCAAGTTCCCTCTCCCCTCTTCTCTATTCACCGTTATTGCCCCTTTCAAGCTGTAACTGGAATCAAATACTTTCTTTCACTGAACTAGTATGTTGGTCAATTATTTAGTTCTTTCAGAATGTCTATAGCACTTGAAAAATTCATTAGAAGATACTCTATTGGTTAATAAACCAATTTTTATTTTTAAGCATATACCTTCATTTATATTTTTGATATTCAAGACAGTTATTTTCATAATTTTAGCTTTACAGAACAAAAACTAAAGTTCATTTAGATACATTGTAAATGCTCTCCCTAAATCATTATAGGTGTAGTAAAAATTTTGTGATTCATTGGACGTCACAAAGAATATAAACTAATTTTTTTCAGAATTTAATCATTTCTACAGTGTAAAAATAAGGAAAATTTTTGCAGATGACTCTCTAATGATAAACTTTCACAAAAGATATGTTTACAACAAATTTTTCAGTCAAATTTGACATCTGTCAGATGTTGAGTGGAAAAGTGAACATATGAGTCAAATCACTCATCAGAGTCTAGTATTTGAGGTATACTTTAGGGAGATATCGTCATATGGATGTCACTGCAAGATGAGGATCAGATGAGATCACTCAATGTGACTGTAAGCACAGGGAAGGGTCAAAGGTCAAGGATCTGAGACTAGAGAAAGGTCAGAATGAAGAAGAGACTGGCAAAGCTTAGGAAGGAGCTGACGGTGTTTGATGTAAAATCGTGGTGCAGCTCTATTTGAGAGAACAAAATATTTCAAAAAGAATAGGTAGCTAACTGTGTCAAATATGATAACTGAAGACAAAGAAGAAAGCATTGATTTTGGCAATATAGAAGTCAGAGACAAAAACATTTTCAGGAAGCAGTGTGACTAAAACTTTAATGGAGTAGTTTGAGGAGGTAATAGTTCAAGAAGTGGAGACACTGAATGATGACAACTCAAAATGAATTTTCTCCTAAAGAAAGGAGAAAATGAGGAAATATAGAAGAATTTATGATCAAAGTAGAGAGTACTTTTAAATAGAAAATGATTGATTTCTTATGAAACTGATCTCGTAGAATGAGAGGAATTGCTGATATAGGAGAGAATAAGAATACTTGGAAATGTAAACTCTTTGAAAGGGAAAGATGGGGACAATCAAGGGTCAATTTGATTAGGGAGATTTCTTTCATCTTGAATAAGAAATTGGAC
>PVKM010028317.1:0-18354 GCA_004027735.1 Carollia perspicillata
GCCTCTCCGGCCGGCTCCCATTGAGGCCCCAGTTGTGCATTTCCCCACTAGCCCGCCCATTACCCCCAAACAGCGATCTGTGCGTCCTGGTCCCTCGCCCCACTGCTGGGTGACAAAGCCTGGCTTCGTTTGCTTACCCAAGTCCTAAATGTAACCCAAGATGCAGTTCAGTAGTGATTTACAAGGAGCCCTTCCTGAGATCCCAGGTTGTGCGTTTTCCAAGCATCCCCATCAATAAGACATGATTAAAAACATAGAACTGACCTTGAAAAGAAACTGCCTCCATCTCCTCATCTATACTGAGTTACCTACCTTACAGGGCCATGATGACTGAATGGTCTCATAAACACTGTGTGTAAATAGTATCTACCCCGCAGTAAGCATTATATTAAACCTCTCTCTACTTGGTGATTATTCCTCTAGGCTTCCCTCCGTTTCGCCAGTGTCACAATAAAAGTGCCCGTGTCCCGCTAGAGTGCAAACTGCTGCTCATTCACATGCAGAGCCTAGCCTGTGACAGGCGATCCAAACCCTTTGGTGAACTGAAAGAACAGTCTCTGAAGGCGGCCACAGCAGGGAAGGCGGATGCCAGCTGGCGACCCCACTCACCCGGCACCCCGTTGGGTTCCATCACCCACAGGGAGCCCTTCTGGGGTGCGAGCCACTCTCATTCCTTCCAGCCCCACCTGAACCCCCACCAACAAGTCTTCCCACCTACCTGGAACCTAAGTGACTAGCTCATGGCAGGTCAGATGGAAAATTAGAAGCAACGTGTCATGGAGAAGGAGAAAAGACTGCTTTCTGTGCAATTACGAGGACAGGAGTGACAGAGAGGAGGTAAAAATGAATGGAGCCCGGCCCCAGGAGTCGGGGGTCCCGTGGCTCCAGGGGAAGATCCTCATCCCTGAGCCTAACTTACCATGTGGACAAGGAAACAGACTTGGTTTCAGAGGGAAAAAAGAGGGGATGACACACTTCAGGTCAACCTAACTTTCACAAGCGCTATCAGTAAACCTTTTAATTAACAAAATATAATAATTTCAGTATAAATATTTTTTCTGTATTTACTTCAAGTGAAATAAAAAATACACAATTGGGGACATTTCTTTTGACTGTGCTTCCACAAACTGAGCTGTGGAGTTCCAGACGTGACCACTATTAGCACTACTTGGAAAGATCTAGAAATCTGTACATCCTCAGATATACGATGTCTGACCTGGTAACAACACATTTATTATTTTGCTTCCTTTATGACAGAACAAAATTATTACTTCTATCTTTCTTTTTAAACTTGGCAAGAGTAAAGACAATAAGAAATTCTCCTTAACTGTTTCTTTTTATTAATATATAGCCAAAATACTGAGATTTTTCCTGAGGCATTTACAAGTAAAAGTAAGTCAAATATAATTTCAAACAGTACCGTTTTATTTAACATTTCTAACATACCAATTGGCACTTATACAACAGATTTAACCTTTAAAGTAAAAATAATTCACTGAATCACAAAAGATTAGCAGCCAAAAATTAAAAGTGAATGACTAACTTTTACAGATAAATGTTCTGGCCAAGAAAATTTAAGTTAATTTAAGAAGCAACTGATGAAACAGTCTTCACACATCTAAGGAAAAAACTCACTTTTTAAAAACCTTCAGTATGTAAAAATCTTCTAAAAGTACCATAAAACAGCAGGGTAACCTTACAGACTGAAGCAAAACTAAGATTAAGAACTGCCTTCCCCATCTCATGGACAGAGAAACGGAAGGACTTGAACAATGTATTATGTCAACTGAAAATATTTCATTGGTTTCTCTTTTCAAGAAATTTTGTTCTTAAAAAAAAAGTTTAGGTTTTTTTACCCATGAGTGCTGGTATTAAGCACACATCAGCATTTTGTTTATTTTTCATGCCTAACCTCTAGTTGCAAGGATTTCAGACAGCATATAACAAAGTTTAATAAAACACAGACAGACCTAGGTCAAAACAACATAAAGAAAAAACTCTTTAATAACTAGGAAAATCAATAAATATTTGTATGACTAATAGATTTTGCTTCCACCTCTCTGACAATGCAAGAAAAAAAAGTCTAAGTTACTCATTTACATTTAGAAAGACAGAACACCAGTACTTCAAAAAAAATCAAGGTTAACAAATAATTTGAAAATAAAATATATCAAATGACAAATAATCGATATATATCGAAATGTAAAAGAGGATATGACTTATAACTACATGGAGACATACTCT
This sequence comes from Carollia perspicillata, assembly GCA_004027735.1. NCBI lineage: Eukaryota > Metazoa > Chordata > Mammalia > Chiroptera > Phyllostomidae > Carollia > Carollia perspicillata. The sequence continues at coordinate 2,245 of PVKM010028317.1, forward strand.
GGTGGTTCGCAGATGTCTTATAGTTATTTATAATATAACATTCCTAGGAATCTTGTACATGTGTCGATTACTCACGCAAATATTAGTCAAAATATTTCTTTCAAAAAAATAAATGAAATGTCATGTTTTCCAAAAAATATTTTCCCTAGTGGAATGCAAAGAATAAGGCATCCAGAAGTAACATGAACTAACGAATGCAACGATATGGGTATATCTCAAAGTAAACATACTAAAGGAAAAAAATAAGACAAAAAAGCATACAATGAGTTCATTCATACCAAATTTTAAAAAATGCAAGCTAATCTATATCATAGGTGTATGTGTGTGTTGAGAATTCTACCACTAAACCACCAATGCGTTGTTTATCTGCACACTGAAATGTACCAACAAACTTTAAGAAACATGTGCAGCCTATTATGTGTCAATTACATTCCCGCGAATCTGTTAAAACCCACATAAACATATTCACACATATACGTAAAAAAAGATAAGAAATGTGCAAAATCTACATGAGGAAAATACTCCTAAAAGACAAAAATGTAGACTTCAAGAAATGGAAAGATACATCACATTTTTGCAAGGTGTAAAGGAAATCTTTCTAAACTTTGCTTCAAAATACAGAACCAAGTTTTGTTTTGTTTTTAAAAAAGGAAAGAAACTGATGAATCCAGTTACATAAAAATAAATAAATATCATTAAGACAGTTAAAAAAGAAAAACAAATAGGGGGAAAATTGCAACTTGTTTCAGAAAGCCACTGTCCTTAATATATAAAGAGCTCTTAGAAACCAATAAAAGGACAAAAGACTAATCAATGACCCAAAACAAAAATGGATAAAGCTTTGGACAGTTTACAGGAGAAGAAATGACAACGGCTCTTAAAATTACAGAAAGATGTTCAACTCCACTCACAGAAAACTGTAAATTAACACTACCTTGACATACCATATTTCATTTATCAGAATGGCAAAAATCTGAGGTTTGGCTATAAATCCTACTGCTGAGCCTGCAGGAGAAACCACATTTGAACCAACTGCCAGTAAATGGCTGAAACAGTAAAGCTGTCTAGGATAATGTGACAGTATCTACAATTAAGAATATTTACATTTTAATACAGCAATCCCACTGGACAAAAATCTACTCTAGAGACACACTTGTACAAGCAGGACATGATATATGCACATGGTTCACTTCATGACTGACAGCAGCAATAATGTCCATCGCTAGGGGACCGAGTGACAAGCACAATGAAGCACCTGCAGCTTAAAAAACAGATAAAAATCTCCATGCACAACACAGAATAATCTCCACACCTATCACTCCATGCATACAGGATGCAGTTTTACTTGTGAGAACAGTGCATAAAATCATATAGAACATATTACCTTTTATTTAAGATGTGGGAGACGGGATAAAACTCTACCTATTTACCTGCTTACATTTGCAAAAACTAAAATAAAAATGGGAAAAATAAATCAGAGAACAAAATGGCAGAGAGACACCTCTGAGTTAATTTTATGAAGAGAAAACTATGCCCAAAAGTGAAAACAAACTAAAACAAATCTAACTGTATATTGTGTTTTAACAGAGAAAAGAATTCTTTCAAGAGACTTTAAGGCACAGTATTTTGACTCTATATGCTTAGTGAGAATTAGTCTGAGTAAAAAAGACCTTCAGGGAAATCTGGAACTTTATTAGTTATGGACCGTAGTGGTCCTAATATTGCTGTTCTGAAATTAATGTATGCTGAAGGTAAAACTGAAAAGCAATGATGTTGATACTGTTAAAAACTGAGACGTTCTGGGAGTGACAAGTACAAGCAAAAACATATAAGTTTAAAATCACAGAAACGGAAATCTGAACTTATGATTTTTTAAAAATATATTACTTCCTAGTTCTGTTACTAAAAGGGAAGAATGATATTCCTGTACTAAAAGCAGCCCTGGTGGCCGGTTTCCGCCTTGACACTCACCCACTCCTCCGTGAGAGGTGACCAGAATCTCTGGAGAAATGGCCTGTACTTAATGATGCGCAAAGCAAGCCTCGGACACACTGTGTCTGAGAGCGAGAATGCTTTTGAAGACTAATGGAACAATGATACCAGCTTAGAAAGACCGAAATAAAATAAGATGCCATGCTACCATGCGTAGCCCAAGGAAATCATTGATTCTCACCATATCTATAGCAAAAAGGCTGCTGTCATCCCAGATGTCTGTTGAAATTGCTTCACCAATAAGTATCAAATCCTCTGCAAGCAATTCCAGAACTCTTATTATCATCTGTCCACTACCTACAAAAATGACCAGGAGAGAAGTAAGAAAAACAGTTAAATTTCAAATAAACAACTGAATGCCATATTGCTCAATCCTCTAGTTAGCCACGCCCACAAATTCCTATTTCGCTTTTGATATTGCTTTCAGAATTGTTGAGAGATAAATAGGGAAGTCACAATCTACCCCCACCATTAAAAGCTTCTGTTCTGATCATAATGCTACTTTACTACAACAAATTGAATGTGCTCCTAAGTGGGAAGGACACTCAAGAAGAGAGGAGCAACAATTTAAGTACTATGAAACAGCTTAAAATAATTTTTCAAACTCAGAGACCATCCATGCTGCACGCAATATGTGACAAAGCACTAGGCTGGTTTAGAAAATGCGTCCGAAGAGTCTCCCGTTCAGGACTAGCAGGCCTGCGCCCCGCCAGAAACTGCTTTCCCACACTGGAATGGCCTGGAGAGCTCCGCCTGCACAACAGCAACTGAGGGACAGAGGTCCATGCTGGAGCAGGCTGGAGAGATCTGGAGAAATCCCACCTGGAACACGTTCTCAAGCCTCTGCTCATCTTACGCCCTGCTGTGGGAGCCACGCCACCCAGCGCGATGTCCCTTCTCCACACGGACAGGGTGAAGGAGGGATGCCAGGACCCAGCACTCTGAGTGAGGGGGGCATTCCATGAAGACCTTCCTGCCCACCTACCAGAGGGCCATTTCAGAGGAGTGCAGAACAGACCACCAGATCCTAAGGGTCTACATTAAGCATTTCATTAGAACAGCTGGAGAAAGTACTTTCAGAAATCCTGATAATACTGAACAATTATAAATTATGCAATAATTTACCACAAAAGGGCAAAAGAATACTTAGAAAATTTTATATACCACGATACAGCTTTATAATTATCAATCTGACTTTTTACAGCAAATTAAGAAAAGGTTAAATGCGAAATCATTAAAACTCTCCTTCATATACCATGCAAACATATACACTTTATAATATCAAAGTTCAGATTTTTCTTCACCACATTATTAGTACATGAATTAGTATGTATTCCTAACTCCCAGGAGCAGAGTTACTCAGTCAGAAGGTCAGGATAAAATAAAAATGTTAATGCTTTCCAAATAAATATCTACCTCCTGTTTTCCTCCCCATCACCTTCAAGCAGGCAAAAAACAGGCACAGGCCTTAAAGAACCAATCTCTTTGTTACTCAGCCAGCATAAAGGAAAAAAAGGCAAAACTCATTTAGCTTAGAGTAATATCTCAACAAGTTTATCAACTACTGAAAATGCATAAATTTACAGAATAAAACTCATCACTTTCAGCAGATCAAGTCTCTATCCTCAGCTGTCGGACCCAGGACAGCTAAACCGATCTGCAACAACACGGGGTAAAAGCCACAAGCGCCAACGCCCGGAGCATAAAGAGGGCTGGGGTGGAGAGCACGGAGCCCGCCCGGTCACTCATCCCAGGACCAGACCCAGACTGTCCTCGCCTGGCCTGTGCCACGGGTGTCGCTCCCGCCCCTCGTCACTGGCGTCACAACTACATCCCCATGCACGCTTACTCTGCCACAGCAACTGCACCAGTTGCCTTCGAAAGGAAATGTAAAAATGTTCACATATTCTGAGTTTTGTTGCTTGTTTGGTTTCTTAGGAAAAACTCCAGGAAAGGTAAGAATCCAGCTGTAGGTGTGTTTCTAACATGTTTCGGAGGTGGTCTAACAACCAAATGTAAAGAATGAACTGAGGGCAACTCGGGAAGTTTCTAAGGAGCCAAGCCAGTGGCTTTTCATTCCGGTCTGTTCGGGCTGTCCCACCGACTCTGACCGGCACGGCAGGTGCATGACTTCCGGTGATGCCTCCGACACTCCGAGGTGGTGGCGACACTCCACGGGAGGGCTGCTCAGCGCCACCCACGGTTAATTACACAGATTAATGAAGGCCGTATTGGGATCCTGGGAATGTCTCCCCCAGAGGATAAGTAACTCTGATTCTAAAGGTCCTAACACAGACAGAGGGTGAGAAGCAAAAAACAAGGGTCCCCAAAATCAGTCAAAACACACACAGATTACAGAAACGCCACCCCCACGAGTGAGACCACGGACCTGAGCGCAGCAGTGGCACGGCGGCCTCCAGCACACAGACGCAGAACTGGGGCAGGCTCAGCTGCTGGAAGCGCAGGCGCAGCGGGTCCTCGGCCTCCAGCTCCGGCAGCTCCAGTGGCACTGCGGTGGCGTCCAGAGGCGACGGCAGGGAGATCCCCGAGTGTGCGTGCGCGTGGCTGCTGCTCCCGCTGTGGCAGAAACGGGAGAGTCCCTGAGGACAGGCAGGTGCCCACGCAGAAGCTGAGGGCCTGCCTGCTGCCTGGGGCAGTAGGGGCCCCAGAGTGGACACGACTCTAGGGCTTCACGTAGCGATTCGGGTCGGATTTGTAGAGACCGTGACAAGTTTATGAGTGTAAATTCCATCCAGATGGCTCAAAATTGTAAATGAAACCAAAATGCCTTTACAGTTTGCTTTCAAACTGATGTTCAAGAAAAGTGTCAGGTCTTACAGCAGCAATCAACAGCAGCACTGCGGACCCGTGCACTTGTTAAGGAAAGCAAGCAGATTCACTGCAAAGTTCTCTGAAACCAACTGTAAAGGCAAAACTACATAGTTCATACCGTGGCCTGGATATTTCGTGATTTCCACCAAATGTTCTAAGGAAGCCAATGTTAACAACTGAGGAGTGCTAAAAGATGCCAAAAAAGAATGAGAAATGGGTTATTTAGCACATCCGACATCACAAAATGATTTTGAAAATATACCAAAAGATGGAACATCTCATCTTTGCTGGCTTTCTTCATAAAAAAACTCTTACCTGCCTATAAAGTGGTACAGTAGGGACAAAAGTGTATAAAAAGGCTTGAACCTACATTTGCAAAGACCCTAAAATCAGACTTTTGATGTCACCTACAAGCAAAGCTGTCACAGGGATGCACTAATGCTACCGAACACGCAGAACCCCCAAAGGCTGACACATATCTTGTCACCCCTTCCACTTCGATACCCCAAGCACCCCCAGCCCCTCTCAAACTCAGAAAGGCCTTGTGAGGAAGCTGGCACTCAGGAGTGGGAAGCTTCCAGCAGCAGCGCTCCAGACACAGCCCAGCAAGGGAGGCACGAAGGCTTCATGAGCCTGAACAGACAGACACCCCGAGCAGCACCGGCCACTGGAGGGCTGGAGCGCAGGCTCTCCAATCATGCTGTCCAGACCCCCACTTGCTCCTCACACACTGCATGAACTGGGGTGTGCAGCCCCTGCCAGCCTCAGGTTTTTCTGTGAAACCGTAATGACAGTAACACCAACCCCCTCATAGGATTACTCTGAGGATGGCTAAAGGAGACAAAAGGCATGGCAGCACCTGGCATAGCGCCAAGTGTACTGCGAACATGATCCAAGGTCAGCAGTAGCTGCAGCGTCATGAGAACACTATCAGGTCAACAGACACGTGGTCATCTAACTGTGCATTTATGAGGATGACACCAGAGAAGACATTCATGTTTTTAAGATGTTTGAAGCCTATGGATGAGGTAACAAACAAATACCATGTGACCCGGCTGGTGTGGCTCAGTGGATTAAGTGCCAGCCTATGAACCAAAGGGTAGGTGGTTCAATTTCCAGTCAGGGCACATGCCTGGGTTGCGGGCCAGGCCCCCAGTATGGGGCACACAAGAGGCAACCACACACTGATGTGTCTCTCCCTCTCTTTCTCCTTCTCTTCCCCCTGCCTAAAAATAAATAAATAAATAAAATCTTTAAAAAAAAATACCATGCCAACACCTTTAAGAAAGCTTGATATATAAAAATCAGTATTTACACAAACAAGTAAAACACCATATACATACACCTTGAAGGAGTCTTTGTTTTATAGATTCTCCAATCAGGTCCTTGAATAGGAAACACTGTTGCATTTAAATTCACTTACACTTACAAATTACACTTACAAAAACGGGTTTAAAATAATATCAAAATGTATTTAAAGCTATAATGTTAAACTAGATCCCATCCCATTTGGGGCTGGTAAAAATAATTTAGTGGGTTGGAATCATCATTCTTTTTTTTAATGAAATACAAAGAAAGAGAAAATACAGTTCGCTGTGTAGCACATGGAATCCCAGTACTATACTGTGAACATTTTGTTCTGGTGGATAAACACACGCACACACATACACAGAGCACATGTCTGCACCCTGAGTACAGAGTTACAATGTAATATTTATTTCTTGCTGTGGGCCATGGTCAAAAAAGTATGAAAGTCACTGGCTTAACACAAGACTGACCCCTGGGGCATGTCTGAAACGAGAAGGCAGAGAAAAAAGAAGGCTCTCCCTCGGAAACTGAAACACACACACAGGTCACCCGGCCTCCCTGCGCTCACCTGGAAGATGCTGCGTCCCAGTCCTGGCCGTCTCCTCTGGGCCGCTGCCCCGTGCGTCCGACCACAGAGGGCCGCGGGCTGCTGCTTCCCGGAGAAGGATTCTGGGAATGATGAGTAACTCTTACTTCCGGACAGTAAGACAAAGAAGAATTTTGGGAAACTGTGTCTGGGGGGAAAAAAGAAAAATAAAATTCTCTTAGTAGAGACAGATGACTGATTATGTAGTATTTCTAACTAAATTAAGCTGGTAGAAATGCTTCTAGAAGGGCAAAAATAAAAATAAAGGTCAGCTTTTTCTGCAAGTATTCACCGAGCACACTGAGGTTTCTACCTAACCTGATTACAGATAGAACCTTTTAGCCAACGTCACTCACGTCTAGCATTAGAGACCGCCAAGGCTGAACACCAGATCCTGCACGCCCCGGCTTAACACTCTCCAAGAACCCCTACCTCAAACCATACGAACAAGTTAACTCAAAATGAATCAATAACCTCAATATAAGAGTTAAAATCATAAAGCTATGTGGGGAAATACAGGGATAAATCTTCATGATGTTGGATTTGGCAATGGATTCTTAGATAGGACACCAGAAGCACAACCAACCAAAGAAAACATGAACTGGACTCCATCTATCTACATTACAAACTCCCACACGTCAGAGCCCAGCATGAAGAAAGTGACAACCTACAGAATGGGAGAAAGCATTTGCAAATCGTGCACCTGATTAGAATTTAACATCTGAGATACACAAAAACCTCTTAGATGCAACGATAAAACCTAAATAGAAACCTAATTTAAAAATGGGCAGTGGACTTTAATACACACTTCTCCTCACACATCTATGTGTCTGAAACCAGTTTGCTTCTACCTGCCGCAACCTTTTAAAACCTAAGCTCAACGAGGCTGGAACCTCATCCCAGTTTTGTCCAGTTTTGTCCCCCCACCCCAAGACTAGAATATTGGTTGGTATATAGTAGGTGAACTATAAATATTTACTTAATTAATGAATGAATCTTCAGAGATATAAACTATTCCTACTGACATTGTACTCTTTTTGGGATGAAATACGAGCTACACAGAATCTCACTAATATTAGTCATCTGCCGGAGGCTGCATTTCAAGGACGGTAACAGGAAACCCCACACCTCTGAGATTTGTAATAAAGCTAATCGAAGAACAAATACTCGAATGGCTGAGGGTCAGTGAAACTCTTAACAGAACAGGTTATCTGGGACGCACAATCACCAATCCCAGTAATGTGATGTTTGACTTTCAATGCCTGCTGTGTAAGTGCATGCACAGAAACCCTCAAGTGTGAACAGTTTTGGCGAGGCCAGCCTCATCCTGTATTTGTCCAGTAGGTGGTGCTTTTCCATGAAAAGTTAGGCACTGGGATCATATAATACTCTGATGACATCATAAACTGCATAAAAATTGTTGCCATAAATAAAAATCGGTATTTTTCAACCAAACAATTTATTAACATATAATTGCAAAAAATGCCCAAAGCCCCACATGAATAGCTGGACTGAGAATTTCGGTGCCTAGCTTCCAACAACACTCTGCACGCATGAAAGAGGCACACCATGCAAAGGTCTCTCATGGAGAAAGCACTGGCTCGAGTGTGGTTCTGACACACAGCTTGTTTTCCAAGGCGGTCATCTGACTACACCAAGGAGTGGGGAGTGTGCCTGACAGTTTATATACGGCCAGCCCTCACGGAAGGCGCAGCAAGCGCTGCCAGTGACTCATGAAAACACAACCATAAATACCCTGTTTGCTGGAGAAAAAGCCCGGGTCGCGGTGGAAGTGCAGTCTGCTCCGTAAACACGTGCACAGCTGCTGCAGGCAGGACAGCGACTGCAGTGCCAGGCGGGGCGCGGCCCCGGCGCCGAAGGCCAGCTTCAGCAGGGCGAGGAGGCTCTGAAACGGAGAAGAGCCGTGAAAACCATCACGGAGCCAGGCGATCAGCTCCAAAGGACGTGGAGCTGAAGGAAGGGAAAGTGAATCACCGAAGGAGGCAAGAAACAGGAATGGGCAAAGGTGATTTAGCATAATGCGAGAAAACAGGTCAAAACTAGAAAAAGTGTTAGAAGAGCCAGCGTTGCTCATATCCAGAATCGGTCAGCTGAGCACCTCTGGAGAGAACACAGGCATTGCTCCCCACTGGGGACAGTAAGGTTCATGGTACTTTTTAAAAATCACATCGAGGTTTCCGCGTCTCAAAAGCCAAATCACTGTGCCACGTTTTGGTGATTAACAGCTCTTCCTCTGCTGTCACTGGACAGCAGCCACAGTACGCGTTCACCGCCGCTTTCACTGGCGCAGTCTTCGGCGCCGTGAGCACAGAGAGAGGGTGCCCGGGCACTAGCTGAGCACACAACTGCGGACCTGCCCCACCCCCAGCCCGGACTCCACTATACAAGCGACAGAGCAGACTGCAAAGAACCCCCCTCCGCTGCTACCACAGCGGCCAGCACCGAGCCTTACACACCACACACCCAGAGAGGGAGATGCTATTCTTGATGTTCCGGAGGGCTACTGCTGCCCTGCTCGGTTTCCAAAGCCTAGTCATCCCGGCAGGTGACCCGGAAATGGCAAACTCAGGGTGGCCACAGGTGACTGCACATGTCCAATGAGACTTCCTCCTATTAGAAGAACTACCACTACTGAATTAAGTTACGGACTAAGGGGTTTAAAAAACCAAACACCCTACTGTTTACAGACAGCAGTGCACATTTCCTTCCCAAGCACACCTACGTTGCAAAATTCATTTCATTGCAAAGAGTTTTCTATTCCCAAATCTAGAACAATGAAAGAGGATACACACCTGAACAATCTTCGGCCTTTGAAGGAAAATCTCAGCAGGAAAGTCTTGCATGATAACGTCCTTCAGTAGTTCGCAGGTGTTCCAGATTAAAGTGTGGTTACTACTTCTTAAAGAGCTACAAAGTAGAGTAGTGTTTACCTTTAAAAGGAGTTTACCTGTACCAGATTCTGAGTAACCTCATGGGAATGACTCCACTCACACCCTTGTGGTCTCAGCTGAGGCATCTCTCCCCTGAGCAGTGAACAACCCTGGGTAGGTGCTTCTCCCGCCGCCCTGCACTGTCCTGGTAACAGGGTGACCGCGTGTTCACTCTGTGTCCCCCACCAGACCCTCCTCTGGACTGCACGCCTGGACTGTCACTGTGCCATAAAATGACATCAGTGAGTTCAAAGGGAACAGACTGCAAAGACATCTGTCGTGTGAACTAAGAAATAAGACGGAAAAAATAACAGTACCCATAGAGTTAAATTCTGGGAATCAGACCCCTTCCTGTTCTTCCCCATTCTAGGTGAATCAAGCTGGGACACCTCTCAGCTTCTCACACTACATCTGCCCTCCGAGGGATGCAGGAGCCCCCCACCCCCAAGCCCGGTCCCAGCGCCCCACCTCTCCCCCTCAGCGGCTGACTCAGAACTGACGGGTCACGTCCGCCTTGCCCCTCTCCAGAATGCATTATCAAAAACCACTTAGCAGCGTCCTCCTGCCTCTGGCCCACACGCTAAGAAGTTGGTCTTTATTTTCCAGATTTTCTGCCACTGCCCCCCCAAAAAAAGACAGACAATTCATTTGTTGTAGTATTTATAGAAATTAGAGTTATAGCAAAAAAAAAAAAAAAAATGGAACTAGACATTAAGACACTCTCCAAACTTCTATAAATCAGCTACCTGCTTTGGGGTGCAATGACCAATTAACATCCACTACGTAAAACCACCGCACCCCACCCTTGTCCGAAGCACATGTTCTGAAATACACTGCCTGCTAAGAAAACTGCGTGTGTGCTTAGTTTTTCCATTTTTGTTAAGCAAAGGCACAGCCACAGCCAGTCAAGAGATTCTGGTCAGTAAGGGATGACCAAGGAGCTGCGGTCAGCTTCCACCTGCCCAAGGCTTGCTTTCTGAAATACTGGAGACCACCCATCCATTCCCGTGACTCCATTTACAGCCACCTAATATCTCGGTCTTCCTGCTGAATGTGCAGAGGAGGGACTGCCAGGGACAATGGCTGGCGACAACCCGAGCACACCGGGAAGCCGTCGGGCACGGTACCTCTCGTTAGAGGAGAGAACGTGTCTGTCCGTGGTGGTCAGGGGCAGCCAAGGGAACGTCGCACACTTGAAACACTTCGCAGTCGGAGTCACTGGTAATGGAAAAGCAAAGCTGAAGCCATCAAAGAAGATGATGTTGACACATTCACCTTTAAAGTAAGTCCCCAAACAGAGTCACATAGACAGCGACCTAAAATATACCAAACAAGGTCAGCTGCAAATCCTTTCCCTCACAGGACAAATTACTGAGCTCTCCTTTTGAAATTTAAACAGAACTCACATGCTATTATTAGAAGAAGAGCATTAAACACAAACCTGTATCCAATGACATTTACTTTCAATTACAGTCTCCATTTACTGGCTGACCAGAACACAGGGCTTCAATTTAACATGAAAGGACCTGGCATTTGGAGATCTATAGTTGTACAAACTAAAAATGATAAAACATAATCATAGACTATACTTAGTTAGTCATTTTCAAATGTCCTAAATGGTGTTAGACAGTTAAACTTCTTTGAAGAGGACATGAAAACCATAAGGCTGAAGATCAAGTATCTTCAACCTCAAAGAAGAATAAAAGAAATCCAAAACCTACACAATTTTAAACTTCCACTGTTCAAATTATTTTTAACAGGCTTTTCCCCCAGGTTTACTGTGATGTAATTGACATATGTGTAACACTGTGTCAGTTTAAGGTGTAAAACACAATGATCTGATACACAAGTACTGCAAAATGATTACCACAGTAGCACTGGTTAACATCTCCAACCTCTCAGAATTACGATTTTTTTCTCATGGTGGCAACAACGAAGATCTACACTCTTAACGTTCTAACGTTAAGATCTTATATTGCAGAGATTAAAGGGCACACTGAGAAATCCCTTCCAAGCGACAAACAGTCCTGCCAGGTACCCAGAAGAAGATGGAAAGTGACCACTGGTTCAGGTACTCAGAAAGGCCTCTTTAAGGAGGCGGCGTGTGAGCAGAGGCCAGGCACAGCCAGACATGAAAAGACCTGGAGGAGAAGTCTGAATCGGACTCCGGAGTCAGCTGGATGTTGGGACAAAGGCAAAGAGACAGAGACGGTGCTGAGCCTTTGGCCTGAGTGGCCAGGCAGGCGGCACGCCGCACAGCTACGGAGTAAGATGAGATGCACGGGGCACCGCACAGCCCCTGACAAAGGACCTGAGTTCCGTGAGCACTGAGTGCTGCTGCTGCCCCGCCACCTGCCTGTACATTTGCTCAAGTCAGTTAGGATACCATGAAGTTTTACCAGTTAGACTCCACATCCTAGACTAATTTGAGGAAGCTGAAATGCTCGGCTTGGTACTGAAACATCCAGGTTGGACCCCAATGTGTCTTCACGACAGTGAGGAAAGCACATCCGTTTCTGATTTGCCAGGAGAGCAGGATCTGCGCCCCTGCGCACACTCACCCAGGGCTCCGGGGGGCCCTTGAGTCTGTTGGAAATGGCTTCTGTCTGGAGGAAAATATCCTGTTAAGATTTCAGGTGGTTGGGGCAATTCTGAAAAGAAAATACAAATATTATTGCATGTGTTATTACTGATTCATTATTTGCTAAAAGTGAAAGCTACTCTTTTCAAAATGAATGTTTTCTCGAGTTTGTGAATCATTTTAACAACCAGAAAAAGAATCCAGTCTTTTTTCCTCTGAATGGTTTGTCTTCCTAAAGAGGAAAAAAATGTGAATGCTGAGTCGATTTCATATCAGGGGCTTTTCCTTCCCTTTCTCTTTTACTGTTAAGTAAATTATTTGTTAGAACGAAAATACCCTCAATGTACAAGAAGAATCTGCTTTAAGGTGTTTATTTAAGGACCGTCGGTCTCTGCGTCTAAGTCCACCTCCCTCCTCTCTTCCACTCCAATTACATAGTTCCTGGTCACAGCCATCTACATCAATATCTTCTTTTAACAGTTGTCCAAGTCAGAAAAGCCAAGGACTATTTTTCAATGCTTTCACAATTCTATCACACGTGATTACATGTTCAGCAATACAGAGACAATGACATTGAGAATGAGAAAAGGGCTAAAACTGAATTTTCTAATTTTCCATTTGAAGTGTTCACACCAGTGTTCTTAATACAGATAACTAGAAATGAGAGCCCTAGACCATGTCTCTCACCTCACCCGTGAGGAACTCGCTTCAAAATTCACAATTTAAGATCCTACCTTATTTGTCATGGCTTAGACAGAAACTGTGAAATGCATTGCTAAACATCACAATCACGCAAGATGTCAATAAACGGCACCACCAGAGTTCCTGTTAATGGTGCTACCAACAGGCACTGCGGCAGCGATGCAGCACCGATACAAAGAAAAGTACTGTCTAACAGAGTACGAAAGCAAAAACACGTTTTACACTTTCACATTCATCACATAAATTGCAGGGGTCTTTTTCTCCCTTCGAATCAGTTCAAATGCTTCCCATATACAAGGCACTCTACTGGGCATAAAACAACAAGAACGCAACCGGAGCAGCCAACAACTCTGTGCCTAACAGACACTAGGCCCCTGCTGGAGCCCCTCCCAGGCATCGTCTCATTCAATCCTCACGACAATCGTATAGATGTTCTTTCTTATTGCCCCGATTTGGGTTGAGAACACTAAAACCCAGGGGAGTATGTAAGTGCCTTAGCCAAGGTCACACAACTAATGGCAGAACTGCGACTTAAATCCATGTCTCTCTGACTTCAACTTTATCCACCATCATTTTGAGTGCACCCCATAAAAAAAAATGAGCTAGGGCAGATGTCGATACACTTCTTGAAGAACAGTCCAAACACGCAAGTCTAAAACACTGAGAACAACATCTGACACCTGGTAATGCGCACTCAAGGAAATGGGTGTTATTGTTCAAGAAGTAATCTGTCAAACTGGTCTCACAAAGAGAAACTCACTACATCTCTTAGGCCCCTTCACCAAAAAAGCAATGAATACAAATGTATCCTCCTCTGAACAACAGTAGAGAAGGGACAAAGGGTCAAGCTCAAGTAAGTCAACACAAGAAAAATAAGTTGGGGGTGTTTTGTTTTGTTTTTTAATCTAAGGTTCCTTTCCTTAGAATTAACCACTAGAACCAATACATTTCTATTTTCACCAAATGCATCAGAATGATTCCAAAGGGTTACCCGTTTGAATGGCTTGGTAAGATGCAGAACACAGTGCAGGAACGTCTGAAGGAAGGATAAAAAGTCCATCCAGAATGCCATCAATTTCAGCCTGCAGACTCGGCTCCACATTAGCACGAAGTTTGGATAAGAAGTCGACTGCACCAAGATCAACCAAATGCTGGACTGCTGCAGGAAACTGAAGGAAGAAGAGAGTCATGAGATTAAATACCAAAATTGCTGGACATTATCTTTCAGCACTTTAATATACCACGTTCCTTCTTTAAAAACTAGATCGTGCCCTGAGAGACCCAAAAGTAAAGAACTTCCATGAATAGGACACAGATTTATAGAGACATAAAGCGTTTAATGACAGCTCTGAGAGAAAAACCCAGACTAAACACCAGAAATGCACACCATCAATTCCTATACTTTCATTTATCAGAAGGAACACACTTCTGTCCACTGACATGCATGCTGTAGCCTCCTACCTCCAACCAGCCAAAATAATAATCACCCACAAGTGCACAGCGATTCACTTTCGAAAAGTTAAACTTGCACCTTGACATCTGACCCTGGCTACTAACTAGTCTCAAGATACAGTGAGGAACATAAATCTAAAAAACAGATATGGGGAAAAACAATTTAACACACTTGTGTGATTAACCATGGTCCGTAACATTACCTTTAAACGTGCCCTGTTTCACACAGACACGTCCAATTTTTAACATGCAAATAACAGACCAGATGGAAAAACAGAATGACAACTATTAACCTCCCTGGATGACTTCCAAAAACCAGAACCTAACAGAACTCAGATCTGAGTCACTTAAGAGCACAGTGGACAACGTGAGGTTTAACATCACAAACCAGAGAAAAGGAAGACTAGAACCATATACCCAAATGAGTTCAAATTCAACGTCTTTTGAAGAAGTCGTTTTTCAAAAGCTTGTAAAACTGACTTTTCCAACAGTGCCCTGATGAAATGACTAAGACACTCTCTCTCCTGGGTCCCTGTGTCGGGCTGATCGTACCTTGACCAGCGTGCTCAGCAGGCCGAGCACCTCCGCTTGCAGGGAAACCGACGGGAAGTTGAACCACTGCAGCAGGTGCACGAACAGCAGCCGGTCCTGCGCCAGGTCCGCGCTGCCCACCAGGTTGAGCTCTACCTTGCTGAGAATGGTGCGGAGCGCGCGCTCCCGGATCTCGGCCAGCTGGTGACCTGCGGAGGAAACGGCGCTCTCAGCCGTGCCCGACTCCCCGGAGTCGCCCACCCAGAACCTGCCCGGAGACCGTGATTACGCGGGGCCGAGGGTGGGCTTCAGCGGGAGTCAGAGGGACACAGAGAAAACCAATGTTTTCCACCAACGGGGCCGCGCACCGCGGCGTCTACATAAAGTTCGACAGGGGACCCCCGAGGGCTGCCCTGGACAAGCCAGGACCAGAAAGAAATGACACGGCCATTCTCAACAAGTGGCCACGCCGGGAGGGCGAATCCAGCGAGGGGCGGCTCAGACTGTTACCGAGTTTCTTGATGAGCCCGGTCAACACCATCCTGTCCCGCTCAATCAGCAGCCACCGGAGAATTAAACTGCCGCGCCACAGCGTCCGGCCACGATGACGGTCCCCCCGGAAACTCGGGCAGTGTGACTGCAGGTTCCACCACGCCGGGGCGAACCACCGGACCTGTGAGAGGCATTCCCTGGGCTGTTCCTGGCCCCCCCACGCCTGGAGAAGCTTACGGTTTTTCTGTGATTACCACCACGCAGTTCCTAGACAGCCGTTTCTGAGGCAGGACCGGAAAGATTGAGAGAGCGAGCAGAGGTGGAACCTGCTTTGGCCGCCGTGCACGTCGGGAGTTGTAGTCTCTGCCCGCCGTGGTCTCTTCCAGGGATTCCGGGCCCGCCACCGCGCCCGCCTGCGTGGAGTTCCCGCGTCTGAGCGCGCGCTCCAGGCGGAAGCCCGGCTCGGCCACGCAACCTCGCTCTGCGGTGATTCGTTCAGGATCCTGCCGATCTGAATTTGCAGGGTCCAGAACTCTACAAGTCATAGTGCAGGGTTTTGTTTTGTTTTGTTTGGATTGCCTTCAACCACGTTACAAAATGACTTAGCCACTAACGGTGAAACGTAACCAGCAAAAGATCAGTATAAACAAGCAAGGCACTGAAGGAAAGAGAGGAGAGAAAGA
>PVKM010028318.1:0-18352 GCA_004027735.1 Carollia perspicillata
GGGTTTCTGGAGTTGGTTTTTTTCCTCTTTTTTTAACTCAAGAGTGAAATGAAATGAGACTGCTCCAGAATGCACTAGAATGACTTTCACTTCATTAGTAACAAGCCACGTCAACTGTCTCTAGTGTGGGGTAAGGAGAAAGGCACCATTCGTGACTGCTTACTCTTTGGCAGACACTAAATACCTCATGTGCATTAATTCATTTAACCGTAGGTCATGGCAGAAACTTTTTACAAGATGTGGACAAGCTTTTGGCTGCTCTGTTTAATACATTACATCTTTCCATTTATTTAATCGAAATGGTGTAAATAAATGAGAGTTATCATGAAAATTAAATGTTATGTTATCACTAATTCATTCTGAAATAATTTAACAGGCATTGGATTTTACACTAATTGCTTTATGAGATTAATGAATTTACATAGTTATTTAAGTCTCATTACTTGGCAGAGTATGGAAAAAAGAAGCTAATGTACTAGTCCGAGAGCTTCACTGGGCCTGAAGGAAGTAGGAAAAAACCTCTGCCCTAAAGCAGTGGCCGTTTCTATTTTGTATGGAAGAACTGATCATAGAGGCCATTTTTCCTGTTTCAGGAGAACCTGGGACCAAAATCCAAGCTGGCATGAAATAAAATTATATACAGAATGCATTTTCTTATGTCAGCATAAATCGTCAATATTAACTGCAGTCGACTATCCTATACCCGGGGCGGCGACTTCCCGATAGAGACGACGAGGACGGAGAACTCCACACAGTTTCGGTACAGACGCACGTCACTTTACAAAGGCTGAAGGCTTGCCATAATGGCAGGAGGAGACAAGTTGAATTTGGGGTATGATGTCAAGGTAGGACCATTTTTCTGGTGGATGAATTATTTGAGGTGTGTGGCACACTCTGTTTAATAAAAGGACTACTTAGGTTGAAATGATAAGTAATACTCTGCAAGAAGGAATCTTAAATACTGGCAATAAAGGTTATTCATAGCTTTGCTGCTATTACCAATCTTGACATGTGTTCAGCCAAGACATGTGTAGTGTAGCAGATAGTAGCTTTATTAAGTTGTATCCACAGCAAATAACAACAACAACAACAACAATAATAATGGCGCTTGTGTTATCTTCTGGTTTCATTTTTCTGGACACAGTTCCTCATCTGTGTCAGCATGCAGGTGAACTGTGTGTGAGATCACTCAATGAAAGTGTCCCCACTAGTCCGATAAAATGCACCACGTCCTTTGCACCATGAAAAGAACACCCTGTTGTGTGTGGCCCAGTGAGGCTGCCCTCCCTTTGGCCTCTGCCGAACTGTGTTTTGTGTAGGAAAAGTATGAGTGTGCAAAATCTTTCCATGCTCCTCTAGTTTCTTAGAATTTACATAGTTAAGAACCTGGTTTTAACTGAGGTACTATATTCAGACAGTTAAGTGATGAGCTAGGGAATGAGTCAGTAGTTTGTCCTGTGTTCTATGATCTTTATTTCCTTTTTAATTGGTTTATTCCTTTTTTCCTTTTTTTAAAAAATAGTTTTGGTTATAATTATTGTCCCTCCAAATACAGGAAAATGAAATATTTGGTACAAATATTTCTTAATGGAAAGCAAAAGTATTATTTTGGGGTCCTCAGCCATCGTCCCCTCGAAAACCCACCATTGCTTATCAAGTAATGTGAGCTTTTATGGAGATTGGACAGGTGAAGGGAGAAGTACTTTACAATAGGATGCTAATGTGAAAAAGAAGCAGACAAGAGAGATTTAAAATTTGTCAAAATGTAGTTTACACAGGCCTGGATGCTAGCAACCCGGGGGCTGTGGGGTCCTGTTCTGTTCTGTGGGTTTTGTCTCAGACCGTCCACTGCAGGCTGCTGCCTGTTCTCATTTCATTAACCTTGGCATCCCTGGGAGTTTCAGGTAGAGTGGAAATCAAGGAGTGTGGGAAGAGGAAGGGAAAACCTCCTAGGAACAGTCAACTCCATTCACCTTTAAGATGAGCTTGGTTGTACCCCTAACTGCAGACCTGGCCGAGTCCCTACAGACAAGAACATTCCTGGATGTTGATTTCCAGGAAGGCAGAGAAGAAGCAAAGACATGATGTAACATCCGTGTGATGTCACACAGTTTCAACTGGAGCCAAAATAGTGGTTTCTGTCTTCACCTTGTTTTCCCCCAGCATGGGGGCAACACGGTTTTATCTGTATGAGAGGTGTCTATGCTTTCCCAATCTTCCACAGTAACTGGTAAGTTATGTCCTTTTATTAACTTTTAATCATTGCCTCCTTGACCCACAGGTGAAAATTGGTCTCAAGTTACAGCATGCTCAGTCACTTCGAAACTACTCCACGGTCTTTGTGAACAAGCGCCAAGGTTGCCGAATGGCCTGACCTCGAGGCCCCTGGGTTTCCATTCTGAAGGCCCCAGGGGTAACTAAAATTGCCTTCTGACAAGAGCCAGATGTGTTGGCTGTCTGGGAGCAACCATGGAGAGTACCTGGCTATTTCTGTAATTTTTGGCTCCCAGTGATACTCAAAACTCACATCCTCACAACCTGGGATTCACAGGCCCACGGGGAAATGAGTATCTGGCATTTGACACCGTGAATCATATGTTTCGAGGTTGCAAATGGCTCAATGAGTTATTTCAAGAAGTTACATTTTTTAAAAGCTTGTATTCATGTGGTAGATTAATGTGTCTATCTCAAGATTTTATAAAGTAAATATTATTAAGAAAATCATTTAAATATGTTATCAAGAACCCTCCCCCGAAAAAGGAAACAAAGGTAATATAAAAACCCAAACAATGTGTAGTTTGTAAAGCAGCATTGATTTCAGGGCGCTCTATTCATGGGATTTGTAAAAGAAATGGTTCACCTTTCAGAGGAAAAGTGATCTGCCGTTTCATTATTTATTGAAGCCGCCGTGTCCCTGTGCACATGCTTGTGTGTTTATCTTTTTATGTAAAATCTGTAGCATAAAATGAACACTTTTGCCTGTTTGTTTTTTTTTTGTTGTGGTTTTTCTTCTCTTGGAATCATTAGCACATAGGTTAGTCCTTGCGGAAATGTTGGGTTAAAGTTTCCTACCTACGTAACAACTTTTGTTTAATATCAAGGACCATATTAAAATATTAATCCTGTAGAGGTATTCATTTCTTTTTCCTCCTCTGAATAGCACCTGCAAGGTGTTTTTATTAATATGTCACTTTTATGCCCCTAAGCAACCCTTGAATTTTGAATTATTAATCATTGCAGTGGAAATGCGAAAACTGAGTTTGAGAAAGCTGAAGTCTTGTACCCAAGCTCATACAAGTCGTAAGTGGCATGTTTTCTAAGTTTTATGGCTATGCTCATTCACATCATTCCATGAACTAAATTGGTATGATTTTTTAATCTCTGAATATAATTAAAGGCTAAAGAAAATCTCTTGACTACTAAATCAAGGAAAAGGCCATGCTTATATAAAAATCTATGGGCAGGTCTAACAGGTAGAATTAACTCAATATTTCTTTTTGTGATGTAAAGGAAAATATAGGATGACGAAACTGAACACTCAATGGGGCTCTTTCTTACTTAGCCTTAGTACTAGGGGGCTGATGGCACACTTGTGACTTTTTTTGCTGAGATAACTATAAATGATGATGCATTTATTTATTCTCACTGATTGACATGTTTTATCCTTAACAGTTGAACAACTTAAGGACAAAGAATATCATTGATTAGCTGTCATCTTATCTCTCCCAGGGAAGACGGAACCGTGTCTGCATTTCAAATGAACAAATGTTGGTCGAAGGAACCACATAATAAAAGGGCTTTTAACAAAATACTAAAGGAAAAGCATTAATAATTAAGTGCATGGATCCATTAACAATGGGAAGAAAAATTTCAACAAAATTATTACATGTCAACAAGCAATTTTGAGAAGACAGATCATGAATATATGAGGACCCAGAAATTCAAGCGTGTCTAGATAAATTAGGTCTCTATCATCAAATTATTGCACAAATTACTGACAAAGGAAAATACTTTCCCATAGATTTATTGATTACGAGATAAATTATGTATTTGAAAATGGAAAACAATATTTTGCATCTTATTAGGATGAAATGACAAAAGAAATGTAATTGGTAATCACATAATGCATATGATTGGGCAAATAATGCATATCATGGGCAAATATTTTACATGTGGAATTCATTAAATTAATAGTTTTTGATTGAAAGTCATGACTTGTCATTGTCAATACATCAAAGTATACTTATGTGGCTTTATTATCTAATGTATTACAATAAAATAATTGTATCTTAAAGCCATTTACTTATTCAAAACATACTTCAGGGTTATATTTTATTTTGTTTGTATACACTTTAAAAGTATCTCTTAAAAATAAAAACAGATACAGGTAGGCTGCTCACCAAAATGTTTCTTAGTTAAACTTAGAACATCCCCTTAAACATGGTTTAGAGCATATTGATTACAATGGCCTATTTTGAGGTGCTCTTCTTGGAAATGAACACCCAAACTTTGTTTGTGCATTCTGTGAGGTGCTCAGCTGGATTTACTAAATTCCGACCCCAGAACGAGAATTCACGTACAAGCGATGCAATATGAAATGGCTTCATAATGAGACTACTGAGACGGTGTGGCGAGCAGGCCAGGGAAGACTTCAGACAAGAGTGTCAGTCCGGTCAAAGCCCCAGCCAGCCGTTGACATCGTCAGAAGATGAGGAACATAAATCATGGCTCAAAATGTAGGACAGGGGAGCTCAGGGGGAGGCTGACGTGGGGTGACGAACACATAACGCCATATACAGATGATGTGCCATAGAGTTGGACACCCAAAAGCTACATGATTTGACTAGCCAATGTCACCCCAATAAATTCAATGAAAACGATCCGGCCTGTCTGGGGAGTAAACCGCTGGGGTTTTGTGGCCAATCAGGAACTGGCTTGAGCATGTTCAGTGGACTGTACACTTCCAGGCAATTTCATTCATCTGTGAAGACAAGCCCCGCAGGCCCAGAGGGCCAGAGGCAGTCTTCAGAAAATTACCGTGTCCGGTAGACAGAAAGCACAGTGAAGATGGGGGCTTAGAACGTGGAAACGACTGCCGTGCTCTGAAACACCTCCGCAGCCCCCACAGGTCGTCTCACCCACATTCCAGAGTAGTGTATATTCTTCATCACATATCTTAACACCCGAAAGAAGCGCTACTGATAATGCTGAAAATGTGGTTAGCTCTCGGGAACTCGGTCTCTGGTGTTATCTAGTGGAAGCACGTGGACCAACATGAAACCTTTTTCCTGTTATCATGAGATGACTGTATCATTTCAGGTTCAGTCAGAAGTGCTGCACAGGACCACTGGTCAGTGATAGATGGATATTTGCATATATATCTATATATGTCAGTCGATATGTCAATTCATTATAAGGATGAGGTTTTATACAATTGTGGGAAACGATTACTCCATTCACATGCAGCTGCTAATTTTGTAGTTGGTGCTGAGCGAGAGTCAGCAGAGCAGGGAAGGTGGGTGCAGGCAAAACAAGCAATGGACCCCAGATGAATGACCTGGGACCCATTTTGGCCACTCACTGCATAAGCCTCCAAGTTCAATGATGTGTGACCCACAGGAGAACGTGGCCCCATGTGTCATGCACCTGTCCCAGGAATCCAAGCTGACAGTGGAGGACTTCCGTCGGGAGCTGGAGTTGCCATGGGCCTGGCAGCCGCCTACTTCAGCAAGCTAAGCCCGAAGTCCAAGGGGAACACGTGAGCTGCTGTAGCACTTGACCTTGCACTGAACTTGCTGGTGTAAGAAAAAAGTCCACAATGGTCTTTCTGAAATATGCCTGCCTGAGCTTTAGAAAAAGAATAATTTGCCAGAGACTCTCTTTTTCCCATGGAAGAAGGAACCATGCCTGCATTTTAAATGAACTAATGTTAGTCAAAGGTATCACATAATAAAAGGGCTTTTAACCAAATACTAAATAAAACAGCATTAATAATTAAGTACATGGATCCATTAACGAGGAGAAAAATTTTAACAAATGACATGCCAACAAGCAGCTTTAAGAGGACAGATAATGAATACATGGGGACTCAGAAATTCAAGCATGTCTGGGTAAATGATGTCACTATCATTTTCTAATTACAGTACAAATGACTGACAATACTGAAATTATTTATGCATCGAAGAAAAATTGGATGCACGTATAAAAGTGGACACTGGGAAGGGAGGAGTAGGTGCGCTGATGTAGTAGGATTCAATACTCGAAAGTCAGATTTTCAAAAAACACTCTCTCCCTTTACCTTTGGGAAATTGAGGTGCATGTTATTCCTCTAGGCTCATTTATACAATTTTTCGATGGCTTCATTGTTTGTGACTGCAGATCTTTTGTGCTCTTATGCCCTTGTCTGCTGGGCAATATGCCCATCACCCTGGGTTCTGTGAGAAGACTTAAGGGAGGCAAGCCTGAGAACGGGGAGTTTTCAGGATTAGTAAGGAACAGATGGACTTAAAAAGTATCAAAATGTCCCCAGTCCTCAGTAGACATATTCAGAAAAAACTTTGATAATTTGCTTCATTGTATGACAAATAGTTTAGCAATATTTCCATAGTACTTGATCATTTCATGTGTGGGTGTTTGAACATTTGTGCTTCACTAGAGCGCTTCTGAACTGTCACGATGCTTTCAGATGAAAAATGGAAATGGAAATTATATTATTTATCTTACCAAATGAAAATTACAGTAATAAATTAAGAAATAAGCTGCAAATGCACTTGATCTTTGATTGCATTTATACATAGAAAGAGCATTATAATAAAAATAATTTGCTGAATACTACATTTTTTCATGGAAAGCAAGAGTTTTTTTTTTAATTTTAGTTTCCCAGCATCATATACATATTTTAAAATGCTATGTGATTGTAATTAAACAGGAAATCTCTAAGGCTTCAGGATTTATTTATTTGTTTGTTTGTTTGTTTATTTTCATTGGTGTTCAAGTACAGTTCTCTGTCTTTTGCTCCCATCCCAGCCCACACCCCCAGTCCTCCCTCCCATTTCTACCCCTCTCTCCCCCAGTTTTTGTCCATAAGTCCTTCATACTTGTTCCTGTGACCCCTTCCCCCTTTCCTCTGAAATTCCCTCCCCTGTCCCCTCTGGTCACTGTTAGCCTGTTCTTATTTCAGTGTCTTTGGTTATATTTTGCTTTCTTGTTTGTTTTGTTGTTTAGGTTCCTATTAAAAGTGAGATCATATGGTATTTGTCTTTTACCACCTGGCTTATTTCACTCAGCAAAATGCTTTCCAGTTCCATCCATGCTGTGGCAAAGGGTAGGAGCTCCTTCTTTCTTTCTGCTGCATAGAATTCCATTGTGTAAATTGTAGCATAGTTTTTTGATCCATTCATTTACTGATGGGCACCTAGGTTGCTTCTAGCACTTGGCTGTTATAAATTGTGCTTTTATGAACATGGGGGTGCATAGGTTCTTTTGAATTAGTGTTTCAGGGTTCTTATGATATAATCCCAGTAGTGGAAGTGCTGGGTCAAAAGGCAGTACCATTTTTAGTTTTCTTAGAAAATTCCATACTGTTTTCCATAGTGGTTGTACCAGTTTGCAATCCCACCAGCAGTGAACTAGGGTCCCCTTTTCTCCACAACCTCTCCAACACTTGTTTGTTGCTTTGTTTATGATGACTAGTCTGACCAGTGTAAAGTGGTATCTCATTGTGGTTTTAATTTGCATTTCTCTGATAGCTAGTAATATTGAGCATCTTTTCATGTGTCTCTGGATCCTCTGTATGTCCTCCTTGGAGAAGTGTCTGTTCAAGTCCTTTGCCCACTTTTTAATTGGGTTGCTTGTCTTCTTAGAGTGGGGTCGTGTAAGTTCTTTGTATATTTTGGAGATTAAACCCTTGTCTGAGGCATCATTGGCAAATATGTTTTCCCATATAGTTGGTTCTCTTTTTATTTTAATACTGTTTTCTTTAGCTGTGCAGAAGCTTTTTATTTTAATGAGATCCCATTTGTTTATTCTTTCCTTTATGTCCTTTGCTCTAGGGGATATATCAGTAAAAATGTTGCTGCATGAAATACCTGAGATTTTCCTGCCTATGTTCTCCCCGAGGACTTTAATGGTGTCATGGCTTATATTTAAATCTTTTATCCACCTTGAATTTATTTTTGTGTATGGCGTAAGTTGGTGCTCGAGTTTCATTTTTTTGCACATAGCTGTCCAGTTCTCCCAACACCATTTGTTGAAGAGGCTATTTTTACTCCATTTTATGTTGCTGCCCCCTTTGTCGAATATTAACTGACCATAGAGACTTGGGTTTATTTCTGGGCTCTCTGTTCTGTTCCACTGGTCCATGTGTCTGTTTTTATGCCAGTGCCAGGCCGTTTTGATTACAGTGGCCTTGTAATACAGTTTGGTATCGGGTATTGTGATCCCTCCCATTTGCTCTTCTTTCTCAAAATTGCAGCAGCTATTTGGAGTTGTTTATGGTTCCATATAAATTTTTAAAGTGTTTGTTCTATATCTGTGAAATATGCCATTGGTACTTTAATAGGTATTGCATTGAATCTGTAAATTGCTTTGGGTAGTATGGACTATTTGATGATGTTAAGTCTTCCATTCCATGAACACAGTATATGTTTCCATTTGTTTATGTCTTCCTTGATTCCTTTCTTCAGCGTTATGTAGTTTTTTGCATATAAGTCTTTTATCTCCTTGGTTAGGTTTAATCCTAGGTATTTTATTTTTCTTTTTTGCTATATCCAAGGGGATTTTTTTCTTGAATTCTTGCTTCTGCTGTTTCATTGTTGGTATATAAAAATGCCTTTGATTTCTGGATATTGACTTTGTATCCACTGTTTTGCCAAATTCATTGATTAGGTCGAGCAGTTTTTTGGTGGATTTCTTTATACTTAGTACTTTAATTCCATAAAAAGCATTTCATGTGTCTGCCAGTATTTAAGACATGATTTCAATATCTACTGAAAGAAACTTCTAGAAAATAATGAAAATATTCATTTTTAGAATTTTGTAAACATACAATGCTTAACTTATGTGTTTTGTATAATTAACATGAGTAAACTTTTCCAAATTCTGATGCAGCATTAAAATGCTATCTTAATTGCTTATTAAACTTTGTGATTTTCCCCATGTAGCTCTTTAACAGCAAACCATATGTCACTCAGAGACACTGAGTAGCTAAGTAATACCTGGAAAAGCCATGGCGATAACAATTAATACTGAACAGAGCTAAAGGGGCTATATTATTATACATAATATAAATAATAAACCCTAAATATAGAGATTCTATGCTTATATTATCATATATAACATACAAAATACATATAATTGCATATATATACTCTTAAAGGTTGAAAAATGTTCCTGGTTTAGAGGAATCTGAATCAAATATACTTCATATAATATATGACAAAATATGGACATTTTTCAAAGACCTTTTAATGCAAATTCAAACCAACAGAAGGGCACTGGCCCTTCATTTAGAGTTAACAGAGACAGTGAATGAAACACATAGGTATACATTTTCAAATAGTGTAAATGTGAGATGCAACATTTTCGTAAATTAAAACAAAGTCAAACAAAATTGACGACAGTTCTCAGTATTTTAAAACTTAATGTGTTTTGCAAGGACTCTATGTACTCAGCTGCTATGAAATAATCCTTTATGTGTCTGTCCTTAATGACACCTCAAAATACAATACTAGGGTGTCATCGGTATTTGTAACCTGGTCAAAACCTAGTGGCCTGACATGAGCTAATCCATTAAGCTTAGGGTGACTCAGATATTTCTTTTGTTAAATAAATGGATTGGATCAGATGATGCCTTCTGAATACAATCCATGATGTATTTTATAGAGTAGTTTTTAGAATGAGGACCCTAGGGTTTTGGTGATCCTGAAGTATGTTACATTTGGCAAGTAATTCAAACCTCTATGAGACTTGATTTGTAAACACCGACATGGGGATAATAAAACAGGTAATGAAATAATAAACACAAGTTAAATTTATTTTTTAATGATTTATCTCATTTAGTCCTCATAAAAGCCACGACATGGATAGATGGTTAGCACAATTTTGAAAATGAGATTTGAAGAGTATCTAATATCCAACTTATTGAAAGTCCTAACTAATGATAAATTCTCTCTGGCTCAACATAATTCTTTCACCAAAACACGATCCCATCTTTTCCTAATAAGATTGAATTAAGTCAAAGTACTTTAAAACTATAATTCATTACCCAGACTTTAAAAATGATGATTTATGCAGAATAGTTTAATCCAAGGTACAAAGTCCATATATAATATTTTCACCTTTCAGTTTTATGATAAAATAATGTCAGGATTCCTAAATAATTAAAGATAACCCAATTTATCAATGTACTCTGCATATTATAATAATACAATAAGCATAAAAGATCACATGCTACTTTCCAAACATCTTTCCACTTGTAAAGTAGTTTTAAGACCGTACGTCATGAGAAAAGGTAAATTAAAAGTCAAAATATGGATCTTATAAGGGGTTTTATAAGACTTGCAAGTGCTTCAAAAAGCCATGATATTTTCAGAATTTTAAACTGCGTTCACATGACATGCTCTGTAAATGTCACGTACTGTTAGAGATGTGATAGTGAATAAAATGATCAAGCGATCTAAATGAAAAATATCAGCCTCAGATCAGCAGTAGAATGTAACCAATCTGGAACACCAGATGGAGAATTAACTGCAATTTAATTATCTATATTAAAATGATTCCTAGGTGCAATTGAAAATAATACAACATTAAAAAAACCCTGACCATATGTAGCCAGTAAAAAAAACTTTTTTTTCAATTGACACTGAATGGCTGTTGTACATAAGGCATTTGTTCTGTCATGGGTAATATTTATGAGTGTGACTCTAGTCTCAGGGTCCTGCTCTTGGGAAAAAGCATTGTGCCATCCTAGTAAATCTGTGGTCTATTCACTCCCAATTCAAACAGTTAGACAAGAAGACATTTTTGTATGCTCAAATGTTGTCCCCTTCCCTATTCTATTGGAATTTTGTAGTGATGGAATGAGGCTAGAAGAGTAGAGTTTACAGAAAAATATGAACTGATACGTGTGACAGAACATTCGGAATCACAGTCACCAGAAGGATCAGGTGGACCCAGCAATGCAGTGCTCTCACGGCCCCTATCAGCGCAGGATTAATTGAATTGATGGCGTGCCCAGTGGCAGCCTTGGTGCGGGCAAACTGGGACTGGGGCTATTATACAAAATTAATGGAAGTATGAATTTAACAGCATGTCCTAGGGCAGTCTGGAAGTAATGATCGTATTTTAACATGTTCATTTACTTTGGATCAGCAATTCCAGTTCTGGGAAGCAATCTGTCAGAAGTATGCTTAATTACCTATGGAGATATATGTACAGAGGTGTTCACTGGAACATTATTTATAGTGGGTCAAGACTAGAAGAATGTGCTATCCCAGTACTAGTAAATGTTTTAAAATAAAAAATAAATAGAAAATAAGAAAAAAAATATATATAGAGAGAGAGGGCAAAAATATGAGTATAGCCACTGTGGCCAAAAATGTGTAACGTTTTTTAACCTCCAAAGTTTCTGAGAATACTTAATAAATGATTTCATTGTGCACTTACTAAATAAGGTGTGTAATTAGAAATGTAAAACATACCCATACAGAAATAAAAGGACAAATGATAATATCAACAAATATAATCGATTCACTGATCTGATTATCAGTATACTGATTAATATAGATAATTGAGTAGGAGATTATGTGTATGCACATTGAAAACATAAATCAAGTCACATGTATAACTTAATAAGTACCTAGCCACTTTTAAACTATTTTATTTGCATTTTTCCATTTTACTGACCACTGAGCAAAATATTACTTTGAAGTGCTGCATGCGGACAGGATTTGAACATGGACCCATTGCTGAATATTTTGTGTTTCTAAGGTAAAGATACAAATATTAAGTTTGTGATGACAGTGTACATATGTATACCTATAAATCTCCATTAGCGTTTCAGCTTTCCCATTGTTTGGAGTCGTAGAATAGAAGCTGATGCATTAAAGTTTATGAATGTATTTCAGAGTTTTTACCCAGTGTCACCAGTGTGTCTCCTAGAAAGATTGTGGCAGATGGTGTTTGGTGGTGGGTGTTTCTATCAAGTTTTGTGTTTTTTCCTTTTTTGTTATTTTGATGGGTATAACATAAAACCTATTTAGGTTTACTTGTTTGATTACTGATGGGGCTAAATCAAACTTCAAATGGTTATGCGTTTATCTGTGGAGTTGTTAATCCATTCACTCATCCATTTATTCATTTAGTAAATAATGAATCCTTGCCTTTTTGCCCAATTCTCAAGAACTGGGTTTTGTAGGTAAATTTGTATTTTATAATCAAATAAAAGGAAAACAATGTGCACCTAGTAAGACAAAAATTTGGATAGTTTAAAAAAGCTAATATTTAACTCATTACCATATTTAGAGATTTAGTTTACTTGAGCTAAATAAACACATGTACTTGTTGTTCCTGGTGTGCATTTATTTCTCCAAAAACTTGTAGTTCTGGGTATGCATTTATTTCTCTAAGTACCATAAACTAAGCATCATTCATGGCACTGTACAATAGTGAACCAAATAAGCAAATACCCTAGCACTCATGGAGCTAACATCACAGCAGGGTGGGGGAGCTAAATATAAACAAATAGTTAGGATTTGTAAAATTTTAGATAGCCAGGTGTAACACGGAGGGAAATAAGACACGGTATGGAGGATCTTCGCAGAGTGAGAAAAGGTACCACTGAGACGAGGTTCGAATGAGAACCTAAGGCAGATGGAGGAGAGCGCTGGCTACACACCTACGGGAAGAGGTGGAAAGAGGTCACAAAGGGGACTCGATGTTCAGGGACTCGGGAGGCAACACGTCAATGGGAGGCCACTTACTGCCTCCCCTGCTCTGTCCTTGGAGTGTGCGCCGCCCGCCCCCACCCTTTTCCCACACCAGCCGCTGGTTTAAGGATCCCACCTGGAAAGAATTATGTGCTAATGAGACCCCGTGGCCCGAACACGAGATTGAACCCAAGCAAGGCCTCTACATGAAGGTTTGCAATTCTGGGAGGTGGGGACACAGGTCGTCAGGATTCATAAGCGGCCCCCTTTTTTACGAAAACTGCGAACTGCCAGTCTGGAGTGGTCTCCCTCCTTCTCTAGTCTCTCCTGGACCTCCGTGCACGGGGGCCACTGTGCAAAGAGACGGAATAGCCCTTTGGGCCCAGGAAGCTGTCCCAGCCCCTGGATGGAAGCACGCTTAGCATTCACCAGTTTGGACAGAAGGAGCGAGGAGCCAGGTAGACTCGATGTCAGACCACGTGTGGCCCTGGGAACGCAGGGGTGTCCCGTACCCAGCGGCCCCTTGAGCAGCACACTGCGAGCCACGTGGGGCACCATCCAGCCCTGGTTCCGCAGCAGCAGATGGGAATCGCGTGCGCACTGCCCGCGCCGATTCCCAATGCGCATTTCCCAACGCGGGTCTCCACGCGTGCGGTCGGAGAGCTTCCGCTCCCTGGCTGGTTTCATGCGGTGGCAGAAGAACGACTGGAGAGTGAAGAATGACATGGGGACGGTAGCCTGCCAGAGAAGTGGCACCGCTCACCTGCACTCTGCGAGGGTCAGGTGTACCCTGAGCGAGGTAAGAAGGCATTGTCGAGTTTCCAAGACAAGAGCACTGTCGCCTGCCTAAAGCATTGTCTAGTTTCCAAGACAAGAGCACTGTCGCCTGCCTAATGCCCTCACACTACCACCGACAGGATGACAGCAGTCTGGACGACAGGGAGACTAGATAGCAATGTGCCAGGTGGGGCGAGATGGTGGCCCGAGACAGGCTTGTGCGGAGGTCAGGAGGATAGTCCAGAGTGTATTTTGAAGGCAGAACCAACACGTTGGGGAGGGAATGTGGGAGCGGAGCAGAGGTTAGGAACTAGGATTTCTCTACACGGCTTGAAGAATGGTGACATTAGGTGAAAAGAGGGTGTCTGTGGAAGGAACGACGTTTCATAAGGAAAAGATTTGCAGTTTCTGTCTTAGGAATGCTCATCTCGTCACACCTGCTAGGCCTCTCCCCGGAGCTGGGGGTGAAACACCTGAGCGTAGGATTCGGAAGTTCAGAGCAGAGGGCTGTGTTTCAGGTGTAAACTTGGGAGTTGTTCACGTGTGGGTGACATTTAACATCTTTGGAAAGAATGAAATTGCGAAAGGGGTAGTGGAGGACCCGTTCAGGGGACGATGGCATGTTTTATTAATTTATCTCGATTAGGGAATTCATTCCTAATGATAGCAACAGAAACCTGAGAAGTAGCTCATTTGCTAGGAGGTGATGCAGGGCTGAGCATTGGCCATTATCGATCATTCAGGACCACGGGGGACTGGGCTGGTCTTCCGAATCCATCCTTCACGGCTCTACGTAAACGGATCTGGAGTCTCGAAAAACTTTGACCGCGGAGGGCGCTAGAGAGGCGTCGCAGGTGAAATGGTTCTGCTCTCAGGTTGGGTTCTGCCGCCTGCGTTTCTCCAGCACCAGGCCCCTGCAGTGAGCCGGGCCAGCCAGCTGCCCCCAGGGCCTCCCCTCGTCCCCGGTCATCTCCCATGAATAGCTAAGGCCCTGCCCGCTGCAGCAAGGGGAAGAACTCAGCCCTGAGGGTGTGGCGGGGGAGGGTATCTTCGGCCCTCATTCTCAGCTCCTTGTCCCTGCTAGTCCTATATTCCATTAGAGTCCCTTTATTTAATAGCCAGGCACTAGTTATGCCAGTGCCCTGCTACAGTTCATCTTTTTCTTTTTTCTGCTTTGTTTTCTTTGGCTTTTTCTCGTTTCCCCCCATTTTTAATGTCTTTTTATTACCCCCCTCATACCCCACCCCCTGCAGTCGCCACATCTATTCTCGGAAGGTTTACTTCCCGTAGCTTTGGCCTGACAACTCACAGCACTGGATAAGTCTCTCTATGGAATTCTTGAAGTGTCTCCAAACATACCGCGGGAAGGAAAATTGCAAACTCTTTTTACAAATGTCTATCTCTATCTGTTTATCTGTAAAAGAGTGAGTAAGAATTATGAGTGCAGAAATATGTTTACACATCTTAACTATATTTTTCAAGATTTCTTCTAGAAGAGTATTTCTCTTGAGGTTTCAGAGAAATCTTGTAAGTGTGAAGTTATCTTGCATATATTCTCCTTGTTTATTACATTCATTTATTTTTTTTCTGCCCTAGCTTTGTTACTTCTGACAAAAAAAAATGAAATCCCCCCGCAACTTTTCCAAATGATGGAGAAAAAGCTACATTTGCTTAACACTGCAGAGCCTGACGCTAAAACATCACATATCTTTCTCTTTTTTTAACGAAGTAGGGATTGTGAACAGGTGGAAATCATAGTGTTATTTAAAGTCATGAGAGTGATTGAGATGACCAATTAATGCAGGTGGAGAAGAGGACCATAGACCGACCTCTGCATAGTCAGGGGGTGAAACTCCCAAAGGTGGGATTGTGGAGGACTCAGAAGTATTGGCAATGGCAGCTTTCTGGGTATGGCTCTGAGGAGGAGAGACGGAATATGGTACAAGGGCACAAATGGTCAACGACAGCTGGACAGTGTGACAGAAGGGAAACCAAGATAACACATATCCTGGAAGCCAAGTGAAGAAAGCTGTGTTTGAAGGGAAGGGGGGGGGCTTCATTCTACCAAATGCTATTGATAGAACAAGTGCAAGGTGGAGCGAGCTGCTCCTTGAGTGACAAAGGGAGAAAAGAGAACTACAGCGGTGACATCTTGAGCAGTAAAAGGGTGGCAGGTCCTAGTGCATGAAAGGCAACATTGGATTTAAGTAGGGCTAAGGCAGCTAGCTCACTTAGAGCAAAGGTTATTACCAGGGATTCACAGAACACAGTGGGCAGGGCGGGTGTTCTGAGAATAATTCAGTGAGTCAATTAACTCAACTGTGGAATTTTCTTCAATTATGAAGGTAGAAAAGCAATTATAATGCATATACTTAAGACTGTGTTACTAATAGAAGCGATCCTATATCACATTACTATGGTAATGATAATTCCCTATCACATTGCTTTTGTTTTGAAATCTGTCTTCTGTACTTGAAATTGCATTTGCAGACTAGTCTTTAGGAACAGTCTGCAATTTTTTATGTAATTAATTAGTAAAGAAGCATATAGAGATAATATTGTTATAACTTTTAAGCATTTTGATAGCTATATTTCAGGTTAATCAGACTCCTTTTTAATCCTATGTGTTTTAGTTCATTTACTTTTTTTTGTATCTGGAAGAGGTTCTTTGTGGCGGGGGGAGACTGATAGCACAAACACGGGTAAGAACATCCCACATTCTATAATAATGGATCAAAGTCAGGGCATAAGGATATTATGGTGGTAGAATGGATGTGTTTTGTGAGGTCTGTGCAAGTTTCTTCTGATTGATTCAGTGTTCTCAGTGAGGAAAATGCAAGGGCGTGTGTTGAGAGTAAAGGTGGGGGTATGGCTCTAGAGGTTTGAGGACAAGGACACAGGTGAAATAATCACTTAGGAGAGAGGGAGTCTGGATTGACATGGGGCCTTCACGGTGATTGAACAATTCGGCTCACGTGATCCACAGTGGAAACATTCAGCCTCAAACTCCAAGTGCCTGCATACTTCGTCCCCACTACTTTCAAATATTTCTTCAACAGATAGAGAATGAAGAATAATAATTTCATGGTAACCATTTCCTGTTAGGAAAAAATAGTAATAAACAATGCACTGTACGGCGAATTTGGTTGTCCAGAATAGTCTTCTCGTTTGAGATAACATACTTGGGTGCAAGGACTGTGTGAGTTCAAGGCAACTATCTGAAAGCTGCTCACTGGATATATAGCTACGAACTTACCACTGGGATTTTGTATTGCAAAATATTACCGTTGTGTATAGATTCATCAAAAACCAAATTCATACCGAGTTAGAATAACTCTTAGACTCACTTCTCTTGCTTTTATGCAGTCCCTAAAGTTGGCATTCAAAACCTTCGTATTTGAGCAGTAGCTAAATAATGTTGTGCGTCTTAGGCAGGTCTCCTAATATAACTGGCATTATCAAGCTTCAGTGTACACTGTGGAGGATGACAGGTCGGGTGCTATGAGTTGACATTTGGCTGGAGACAGATTTCCAATTCTACTCTTCCTTCACATTGGCCTCATGTGAGGGCGCCAAGAGAGCCATCACTAAATGGAATAACAGCAACTGGGGTCTGTGTCTGACTCCGTTACTAATTTAGCTAAAACGTAGTGTAGGGGCACGCAACTCAGAAAAAACTGGGATAGATAGTTTTAGTGTAATTGATAGGCCTAAAGAAGAGTTGGTGTTGAGAGTCGGTATTTCCTGTTAAGCCTGCCTGGACCCAAACCTTTTCATTGCATTCCTTTGTTCCTGTTGTGTAGTACACAGACTTGAAGCAATGGATGTAATGGAGAAATGAAAAGGTAAAAGGAGGTGAAAAGATGAGAGAGAGAAAGAGAGAGAGAATGAGAATGGTAGGAGAGGGCAGACAAGACTCAGCTCACAGATTCGGCAACATGAATAGAAACAGAGTGACTGATTTTGGCATCGGTAGTAATCAGGACTCCAAACAATTCAATCAGCAAATTCTCCCAGAAATGAAAGGATGGAAAGGAACAGAGCTGCCTGATATTTATGCAGACTCGTCAGTGAGTTCCTTGCGTTTTTTGCAATGTAGATAGTTCACTGTGTAACTATTAGTTGAAAATCAATAACTACTTTTTAAATGAATGCTGAGCTGCGTTTCTGTTGTATATATCATGGAATTTATTGTCCACTAACTCAGAAAAGTAGACACTATCTCTGAGTTACAGAGGGATAGTCTAACTCACACAGAGACCGGCCTGAGGAGCTGTTCAACAGTAGATGGAGATTTCAGATTCAGATCTGTTAGACCCGAATCTGAGGCCTTCCTCATCTCCTATTGCCATTCAGTCTGCCACTCCTGTGTGCACTTGAAGAATAATTAGCCTTGTGTTTGCATATATTCAGACCAATTAGTCCACTGGAAGAAAATAAAGGTAGTCACATTGATTTTGTGTAAAATCTAATGAAAGCTAAGGAGGATTTTTAAGTTAGTTGCAAATCATAATTCTAATTGTGTTTCACAATGTAATTATTTTAGAACAGCATTTTCTGGCATGCTATTGTTTTTGTTGCTTAGGTTGGTGGGATTTTGTAAAATTTTCAGCAGTGATGATGTATATGTGTTTAAATCCCTTTGCCTC
>PVKM010028320.1:0-18365 GCA_004027735.1 Carollia perspicillata
CTTCTCTTCCCCCCTCTCCTCTCCTCTCCTCTCCTCTCCTCCCCCTTTTCCTTCCCCCCCTCTCCTCTCTCCTCTCCCCATTCTCTGTCCTCTCTTCTCCCCTCCCACCCTCATTTGGCATACATTCAGACCCCTTCCCATTTCCCACAAGAGGGGGATGGTAGCTTTTTCGGTTCTGAATAATACCTGTCATCCTTCAGAAGCCAAATCAGAGTGAACTCAGAGTCAGTTGCTCAAAAGAAAAATGAGTACAATTCATAGACCCAAATTCCTCAGAGTTGAGCTGGGAGGAGCCTCAGAGACGCTCTCCAGCCCTTTGTCTTCCTGTCAAGAAGACATCTTGTCCATCCTCAGATGGAGTGACCAACCCAGACTGCACAGGTATCAGGAGGGTAGGCAAGATGAGAGCCCCCCATCTCTTCTCTGGGGCACAGTGACGAGGGTGAGAAATCTCCACCGTGTCTCTGCCACATCAGTCACCCCTCGCCAGCTTCTCTCCCTGGCACTCAGCATGCTCTGCTGGGATGTTTCGGACTCATTCATTGAACCGATGAGCAATATGTCCGGGACTAGCACCAATGAAATGCTGTCGGATGCAGGTAGATTTGTCTTAGCTCTCTTTTTCCCCAAAGGCACTGCAGCCAAGCAAAATCCACCTCAGCCATGTCTTCAGCCATCTCCACTCACCAGCTTCTAATCCGGTGTCTGTTCACTAGAGGCATCTGGTCAGAGGGAGAGTTGGTGGCAGTGCCAGGAGGAGTGAGACTCAGGGAGGAGGCCCGGAAGGCCTGCAGGAGCCAGCAGCCTGGGGTGTGGACACCTGGACTTCAAACACCTGTGCTCACCTGCTGCCTTGGCCTGACCTGGACTTACAAAGGAGAAGGGCAAGCCTTGTCTCAGGCCAGCCCTCAACCAGTGGCCACACCACCGGGTGCTCACAGTCAGGTGCCCACACAGCCAGTTGTCCACATAGCCAGGTGCCCATACAACCAGGCACCCACACAACCATGTGCCCACACAACCATGTGCCCACACAGCCAGGCACCCACACAAACAGGCACCCGCCCACACAGCCCTCAATGAGCACACAGCCACTTGAGTTGTTTAAAGAGGTTCCCAGCTGCTGCGTCTTGTGCCTTGCTATCCCAGCATAGCCCATTAATTCCCAGCCAGATGCTTTTGTTCACCACTCAGTCTTAGCAAAAGAGGTCGAAAGGCATTCCCAGTCCCTGGGACGGGGGTAGGGGAGGCTTCCACCATGAGGAGAGGACAAATGCCTCGAAGCTGCTCCTGCCAGTTTCCCTATTGCCACCTCCACCCGTTTCAAGACCCAGAGAACAGAATCCTATCACCCAAAGCAAGACAGCATTCAGGCAGTGCGCTTAAAACAAGTACTAATTTCTGATCCTCCACTGACCCCCCACCCAACCACAAGCATTGGCAGTCCAGCCAAACCCTCCATACCACCCGCCCACGGCACCTGTCTGGAGGGTGGTCCCTGCGACATTTGGAGGTTTATCCCTGCAGATTCTCACTGCCCCATAAAGCACACACACACACACACACCAACCTCATTGCACACAAACCACAAACACTCACATACACGCACACACACACACACTTAGAAAGCCTTTCTTCTCATTCTCCTTTCAGATCCAAGTCAGACAATTGCCACCCTCAGAAACCTTCCTGTACTGACTCCCCCACTTCCTCATCTTTGTTCCCACTGCACTTCCCTTTATCTACACTTGCTGCTTCTCCCTGGAGTTGTCTGGCCTGGTTAAGCTCCAGGAGGCCTGAGACTTTGTCTTTTGCGTGTTCGTATTCCTGTAGGCCTTGCACGGAAGCCTGAACTGTTCTATGTAAACATTTGTCAAATTAGACACTAAAGACAATGTCTCCCCAAGGACTGCTAGGCACCAGCCCCACCTCAGTAAATGCTGCCCGCTTCAGCTATGGGGTGTATGAGTTTGCTCTAGGCTGCCATAACGAAATACCTAGACTTGAGGGCTGAAGCAAGAGAAATGTATTTTCTCACAATTCTGGAGGCTGGAAGCCTGCAATCCAAGTGTTGTCAGGGTTGTTGTTTTCTCTGAGGTCTCTCTCCTTGGCTCGCAGATGGCTGTTTTCTCCCTGTGTCCTCACATGGTCTTTCTTCTGTCTTTGTCTATGTTGTGATTTCCTCTTCTCATAAGGATACCAGTCATCTTGGACCAAGGCCCAAACTAATGGCCTCACTTGTAAATTTAATTACCTATTTAAAGTCCCTATCTCCAAATACAGCCACATTCTGAGGCACTGGGAGTTAGGACTTCAATCAGACTTGGGAAAAAACACAAGTCAGTCCATAACAGGAGGCGAATGAGCAGCCTTTCCGACTCTCGTGATGTACTTCTGAGCACAGCCAACTGCTGCCGTCCAAAAGCCACCCCGTGGTTATGGTCTCTACGGGATGCCTCAAGGTGAGACTTCTTGCCAGTGAGAGAGATTCTTGTCTGACCATAAAAACCTAAGAACATGTTTCAATCTCCAGAGCCATGGTTATCTCTTGAAGAGTGTGAATTCTACGGATGAGGCTCACCTGTAATGTGTAAGATGGTTGGGGCAGACGTGCTTAACCTTATTTCTGGCTCCATGTTCACTCTTCCCGCTTTTTGGATCTTCATTCTCTCAGATTTGAATTTATATGAATTGGTCCAATTTCATACATCTTTATGAGCCACCTGTAAGCCTTTCTGCAATAAGGAAGAGTGTAAATTGCGCTGGCCTGTCTGTCATCAGCTCTACACCACCACCTCTTTCTTTGAAGAATGGCAACTATACTCTTCAAGATCCCTTTCTCTGGACGATACTGAATTAGTTTTCCAAGGAGAGGAACTTGCATGACATTTGGGAGGAAGAAAGCATCAGTCCTCAGAAACAGGTACAGCCAGATATGTGAACAGATGAGAGATTCCCTGTGCCTTTCTGATAAAATCTTCATCACTGAAGACTGAGACATTGGTGGGAGCTTCTAGGAGAGTCTCATCCTCCCTCTAACAGCAAGAACTCTCCTCGTTCACCTTCTAAACTTCAATGTTGTTCAAAAGCCCATTTTTCTCCCAGGAGAAGATACATGATCTATCTCCACTTCTCTCTAAGGCCCATCCCTGGCCTGTATATAGGCAAGTCACCCACATTCCTATACTCCCAGCTGCCTGGCTCCTCTAAAAATACATGGCATTTGGGGCTGAGCTCTCCATGGCTATGCTAGGTCCTGGATTTCCACCCCATCTGCCCACCTCAACCTGTTCGCACATTGCAAAAGAAAGCGACTATTGTGCAATGAAGTCATCCCCACTCACATATATTTGGGGTTGTAATTGGCTGGATTTTAGAGACCCTTCCTCCCCACCTTCCCTGGAGAAGACATCATAAGGTTCACACTCGAGCATGTAGTGCTCAGTCTGGACCCTAAGCTGGACTTTTAGGCTTGAGGACCCCAACCATTGCACTATGGAAACAGACTGGCCACCCATCTCAGTGTCCTCACCTCTAAGACGAGAGGTAAGACTGACCCAGCCCCATAGTCTCTGCATTAGGTAAGAATAGGTCTGGCTGATGAGACAGACCCAAGACAAGAACACTGAAACACTGTGTCTCACACAAGAGCTGAGGCTGTGTGCAATAGTGCTGCTCTGTGAGGCCTCGGGGGCTCGGGTACCGGTACCTTTGTTATGCTTTACCATCCCCAGACATTTGCCCTTGTCCACTGAAATGGGGAAGAAAGAAGTGGAAGCCACACCATTTCTTTTTAAGGAAATTTTACTTGTGACTCAGAACTTAGACACATGGCCACAACCCCCTGCCAGAGTGGCTGGAAAAGCAAGTGACTAGCTAAAAACACTATTACCTAGGAAGAAAGGGAGAATGAGTACTGGGGTCACTTATAAGTTGGCCATAGACCCCCCCCAGTTGTACCATTCTGAGTCTAAGAGATCATAAGTGAGGGTAAGACAAGGGGTATCAGAGTCCCAGCAGAGGAAGAGGACTTTGTGTGCAAAATAATTAGACTTTCAGAAGAGAATGTGTGTAACCCTCTTTAATGCAGCATCCACACATATAACTTCCACTACCTACCCCACATGCTGTTAGTACTTGATCACACTCAAGTCGACTAGCTTATTTCAACAAATATTTATTAGTACTCACTATGTACCAGGCACCAGAGATATAAAAATAAATATGACCCACCCCTCTCTGCCCTCAAGGACCTATGGGCTAGTGGTGAAATAGAATCCAAACAGAAAAGGTCAGTATAATGGAATAAGGGCTTCGATGGACCTGAAATCTGGAGCTGCACTTTCTAATTGAGAGAGAAAACTAAAAATCTAAGGCAAGTCCTGAAAAACACAAGCAGGAAACAACAACGTACTGCAGTATGTCTTAAGGCCAGCCATGTTCTAGTTGAGGAAGATGAAAGATTGGGTAGGTTGGATATGAAAGAAAGAGTTTTTTGAGGGGGTGGACTTTAAAAGGTGAACAAAACTTCAGTGGGAAGAAGTGGGGAGTCACCACCAAGACTTTGTCTCAAATTTTAAACGGTGCCACACAAGAGATTCTTGTGTCGAATGGAGTGGAAGGAAAAGGAGACCTTCTTGAGTTTTCACTCTTAGTGTGGGCCTTTAAATGTCTTTCATGGTTCATTTATAAAAGTTCTCGGCGTTTCTCATCACATGGTTTTTATCGTCTCATAGTAACTCTGTAGGGAAGGAAAGAAAGAAGGGAGAGAGAGAGGAGAGGGAGAGGGAGAGGAGGGGGAGAGAGAAGCTGGAGCTCAGACATCAGGCTGTTAAGGAAGCAGGTGCTGAGCACACACAGAGCCTCCACCCAGGCTTCCTGGCCCAGATCTGGTGCTTCTTACCATGAGCCAGATTACTCAAGAAGGAAAATTTCAAGATTCAAATAACCAAGCAGAAGGAAGAGGATTCAGACTGATCCTCGGGAGATGGAGAGCAGATACAGCTGAGGGGACTTATAAACAGGGTCACCCAACATGCTGACCTGCCTCAAATTGCCCATCCTCCCAAGGCAGAAGGTTTATCCTGAAGCCAGATCCCAGGCCATCCAGTCTATTCGTCTCTTTGAGCCATCATCAAGACTGGGAACATCCGAAGGAAACACACAGAGAAATTCTAAACCTGAAGGTTATGGGGTCCCTGGAGAGGATCTCTCTGGGAAATTGCTCAGTTCCAATGGAAACTTTGCAACTTCCCAGCTTTGCGGGACAGTGGCGTAGCGTCTGCTGGGCAAGAGACAGGATATCCTCTTAATGTTTCTTCCGTCCTGGGATAACAGGAGTCGATGGCCACAGTGTAGCTAGGAGTGACCCGACCCACTTCTCCAAGGACAGAGGTTAGCACTTTCTGCCCACAAAGAGAAGAAGTTCACAGCCCTTTTTCTCTTTAACCCACTAGAAGAAGCAGGGTGATGAGTCTGTGGGCAAAAATCCAACTTTATAAGGATTTCAGCGGCTATAAATGGTTTCCTGGATAAGGGTTAATGACAGCTAATAGGCCAGTTCTGGGTACCAGGCAGATGACCCAGCAGCAGTTTCCTATTTCTGTTGGCTAAAGTCACCACTTTCATCTGCTGTTTTCATCCTCCTCCCACATGACTGGCAGTGCAGCCACGCTTTCACACTCCCACTGCTTCCAGAGGACGTCAGCATGCCTGGTCTACATAGGTACACAATGGCATATGCATTCCCTCACCCGGCTAATGGGAAACAAACCTGCTCAAGGGTAAGCTTAATATCCCACTTGATGATTCTCATATACACGCACCATCCAGTTTTGTTTGTTCAAAAGCAAAGGGAAAGGAGTTGCTTTAAATTTATGAACTAACAAATTTCTGAGCAATGGTGAATCACTGCTTGATATTTCACTTGAAGCTCAGAGGGTGAGCTGGCTCCTGCTGCAGCTCTTTGTGGGTCATGAGAAACCATCAGAGGATCGCTCACGGCCCTGAGACCCAAGCGGAAGCTGGAAAGCTAGACAAAGCCAGGGCCAGCGTGCTTGCAGATAGAGGCTGCCACCCATCAGAAAAGCATCTCAGAGGTCAGGCCATGAACTCAAGTGTTGGTAAAGCCATGAAAGGGCAAATGGTTGGGGTCTGAGAATATGGAAAAGAGAGCAAAAATGCTTTAGATCAGGCAGATCTTGGATACTATAGAAGAGTCCCGCAGAAGTGTTTTTGGAATTAGCCATCACCGTGTTGTCCTCTCTCCAGGAGACACTCGCCCCACATCCAGCCCACTGTGTGCCCAGAAAACTCCAACTCATCTTTCAAGAATCTGCAGGTCATGACTTCCTTGAGATTCCTGCCTCAGGTCCTGACAATGCATTATGAAAGTTTGTTTTTACTTCTACCTCTCCTACTGGGCCATGATCGCCTCAAGTACAAGAACTGATTCTCATTCATCTTTATACCCCCAATGACAATGCTTAATCAATACCTTTTAGAGAGGTATTGATTTTAGAGAGTGATTAGAGAAAAGAAGGAAATGAGGAGGGAGAGAAAGGAGGGCGGAAGGAGGAAAGAAGGAGGGGCCAGCTTTCAATTCAGCAAGACACTTCTTGCAATTGAGATTATACAGACTGGATTGTACTAGCAGGGAGCAAAGAACGATTACATTTTTTTAAGAGACAGAGGAAGGGAGGGAGAAAGAGAGGGAAAGAAACATTGTTCTACTGCCTTCTGTACACACTCCTGGGGATGGAACCTGCAACCCAGGCATGGGCCCTGACCAGGAGTAGAACTGGTGACCTTTCAGTTTGTGGGACAATGCCCAACTAACTGAGCCATACCAGTCATGACAAAGAATAATTACATCTCGAATCTGCATTGGATACTATTGAAAAGACTAGGTTTTCCATTCTTGACTGACGAGGAAAATAAAACCCGGTAAGAAACTTTAAAAAATGATGTTTAAATGGGGTGATCTTACTGTAGATAGTATGCTACTCTTCCACCGGAGCTGCCAGCCTGCTTTACCCCATCCGTTCTAGTGAATCGGGGTAGAAAGGAATGTGCCTTTTTGCTCCCCACTTTCATCCCCCAGAAGCACTGGGAGATTCCCTTGACAAAGGGTTCTGAGGGACCCTCTCAGATTTCAAACCGCCCAACTTCACCACGGTCCTGAATAGCTCAGGACTTCCCAGAGGGACAGAATGAGACCATGGGATGGGTTGGCTCAAAGGAAAGTAAACACGAGAGAAGCACATGTAGTTGCACTGCCCTTTCAACTCGGATGCCTTATCCTCTCCTATGCCTGCATGAGCTCGCCTCCTCTCCTCGCATCCAGTGGGAATGAGGGCCCTAAGGAAGGCATTTGCACTCACAAGTCCTGCCACAAATACAAAGATGGCTCTGCATGCACATCTTGAGAAGCCAAAGGCCATCTAGAGACTTTATATCACTTTGTTGGATAAAAATGAAATAAGGGTGCATTCGATAAACATAAAATGAGAGAGAAAGTAAGGGTCACCAGCACACCTTGGGATTCCCACATTCTAAGGAGACTAGGTGGGGAATCGTGATTGTTAATTCTACGTCAACTTGGGCCATGAAGTGTCCAGATATTTGGCCAAATATTGTTCTGGATATTTCTGTAAGGGTGTTTTAGATCAGATTAACATTTAAATCATGGACTTTGAGTACTTTAGACTGCCTCCGTAATGTGGGTGGGCCTCATTCACTCAGTTAAGGCCTGAATAAGACACAAAGATTCCCATAAGCAAGAGATGATTCTCCAGCAGATGACCTTCAGCTCTCACCTGCAACATGGGCTCTTTCTGATTTGACAGCCAGAGACCTTCAGACTTGAACCAAAACATCAGCTCCCCTTGGTGTCCAGCCTGCCAGCCCCCCTGCAGATTTTGAACTTGCCAGTCTCCAAATCATGCAAGGCAATTCATTATAAATATTTTTCTACAGGTAGACACATTCCATTAGTTCTATTTCTCTGGAGGACCCCAACTAATTCAGAGGGGGAAAAAGGAGTAGACTTATCAGGTGTCAATTTACTGAGAGATAGAGTATACAAATGAACAATTTTCAGACAATAAATATATAAAAATAGAACTCTGCCTCACAATCAGTGGCAACCAGTCCAAGAAACCAACCCATTTTCTACAGTAACCAGTCTAGGAAGACACTCTACTTTCTATAAGTTAGACTTGCCCAAGTGGGGTAAGGAAGACAGACTGGCACAAGGTATCCAAGCCCGAGCAAGGCAGGGGGCAGCCTGGAGGGGTAGGGAGTCAGAGCTTGGGCAGGGTGAGGACATCCACTTGGGAAGGCAGTACCTCAGGGCTTGTTGCAGCCCAGGCAAAGGCAAGAGGCATCCTCATGGGAGAGCAACCTGACACAAGGTGTTTGAGCCTAAGCTGGGCAAAGAGAACATTCCCACAGGGCAGGTGGCAAGAGCGATAGAGCAAATTGGTTACAATGGGGGCCAAATAAAACAGGAAAATATACTAAGGACTATGAGAACCATGTTTCTTATAGTCAGAAAAGGGACTTACAGACATGGAAAGAGAGAATACTAGAATGAATTTTGTGGTGTTGGGTTGAATTGGAGATAACAGTATGAAATCGATGTTTTAATATGCATATAAATACATGTAGATATAGAAATAAATATAATGTGCATATATGTATTATATATGCATACTTTTATTTCCTAATGCTGTCACCAAGAGGGCCTGGAAGCAATGACTCACCAAGAGCATTTAGCACACACAGCACCCAGTTTTTGATGTCTAAATGCTTCCTTCACTGAAAGAAAAGGCAAGGCTCTTTGGGAAAATGGCTGATTCTAAGGCTTAGACAGGTAAAATAATACAGAAACATCTCTAGCTCTGCAGGTAAGAAAGGAAAGTCTCAAAGAATCATGAGACACATCAGAACAGATCCAGAAACCAGCTTGAAGGACCAAATACTAAGTAATTTGTGCATCAAATAAATGAAGATAGTAATGGATTATATCCCATTGAATAAAATAAGAATCCATGAGTACATACTGATATATGGAAGGAAGGAAGGAAGGAAGGAAGGAAGGAAGGAAGGAAGGAAGGAAGGAAGGAAGGAAGGGAAGAAAGGGGAAGAGAGAAAGAAAGAAAGAAAGAAAGAAAGAAAGAAAGAAAGAAAGAAAGAAAGAAAGAAAGAAAGAAAATTTGATAAAGAATATTTAAACAGCTTCAAAGTATCTCCCCCCCAAAAAAATAAAAACATATTAATTATAAAGGGGAAAGAGTATACCTAAATTTGAGAAGCCTGGTGAACACCAATCTCATCAAAGTATCAAAGTGAATATTGTAAATAATGGAATAAATTAAAATGATGCCCCACCTGACGGAGCGCAATGAGAAGAGTCCTGCATCGCTTCTGAGATATTTCTGCCCCAGATGCGTTACCTGCGCCTCATCAGGAGGGAACATCAGACAGTCCCGTGGAGGGACGCCCCGCAAAAATACCTGCCTGGGAACCTCAAAAGTGTCAAGGTCATGAAAGTCAAGGAAAGAATGAACTGTCACAAACTGAATAGACATGACAACTAATTCTAGACTACATCCTTTTGCTATAAAGCACGTAATTGGGCCAACCAGAGAAACCTGAATGGAATCTGAGTATTAAAAGGTAGTAACCAATCTGTTAATTTCTTGATGTTGGTGATTAGACTGTGGGTCTGTGAGAACATTCTTGTTTGTAGGAGATACACACTAAAATATTCATGAGCGATGGGGCATCATGTTGACAGCTTATCCTCAAATGGCTCAGAAGAGAGATTTCTATACTGTACACACAGATACACTCATACCTATGTACATAGTATTGTGATTATATAGGAGAATCTGGCCCTGTTCTTAGGAGAAACATGCTGAAGTATTTAGGGGTGAAATGTCATAATGTCTAAAACTTGCTTTCAAATGATTTGGCAGAAAAAGAATAAATGTAACAATATGTTAGCATTTCGTGAATCTGGGTAAAGAGTACTCTGGATTCATTCTTTCAACTGTTCTGACGGCTTA
This sequence comes from Carollia perspicillata, assembly GCA_004027735.1. Taxonomy (NCBI): domain Eukaryota; kingdom Metazoa; phylum Chordata; class Mammalia; order Chiroptera; family Phyllostomidae; genus Carollia; species Carollia perspicillata. The sequence goes on from PVKM010028320.1 coordinate 10,074, forward strand.
AAAGGTCTCAGAATAAAAAGGGGAGGAGGGGACAAGTGACAAAAAGTGGTGTAAACAATAAAGTTTCTAGGAGTTCTAAATGGCAGATAAAAAAAGAGGAGGGATAAAAACCCAGAACCAAGGATCCTGCTTTTAAGAATGTTGTTGATGTGCCTATGCCATAGAGGAACAAGTTGGACTTCTGTTCTCCTTCAGAACAAAAGACAGTAACACAGAAAATTTTGTCCCAGTGTTATATAGAGCTTAGCTGTACCCTAGCTTCCATTAACCTGCCTCTGTCCCCCTCCAGACATACCAGGCCAGGGCCAGGGCGACACCTCTCCCCAGCACACAGAAAACCAGCTCACTCTTCCCACCCCTCCGGATGAGCACACAGCAGGACACTCCTGCACCTCCCACCTGTTCTGCAGTCAGTGCTCGGAATCCTTCATGTTCACGGAGCGGGGCACAAAAAGGTGTGTGTGAAGGAAGCCCATACAGGGAGGGCCTTAGAAAAGCCTGCAGTGGAAAGAAAGCCATTTTATCCTGTAGGAACTATTGGCATGGTGCCTACAGCCTACCACCTACACACTTGTCAAAGGCCCACAAAAATGTTTGGGATCTGAAAACACATTTAGCTTGAAAAAGAGAAAAGCAGCCCGAGGCATCCAGGAGCGGACCTGGCGCTATCGGCTAGACCATGGTGCTCTCCTGTGGAACATTCCCAATTTCACAGAACACCAGCATTGGACAAGGCCCTCGTGTGGGGAACATGGATCAAGACCAAACAAGACCGCTCTGCAATCTGTCAAAACAGACAATATGTGACCGTTGTCCAGGAGAAAACATCAAATATCCCCCTGCACTGAGTGACCCTGGCTATTCTACCAATTACAATTTTAGCCTCCATTCGTCTACCCTGTTTCTAGATAAGGTTTACGAAGGTACCCAACCAGAATTACCCTATATTCCGGATAGCATCCAACCCAGAACCAATCCCCACTTGAACGCTGTCCCCAATCACCTAACAGCGGCCCAACCCTAGAAGAGGTCCTTTCCGTCACCCTCTATTGAGGTGCCCCGGGGTTCCCCACACTGCAAGCAGCGATGACCCCATCTTGCTCCCGGGCAGCTGCGCTCCTGGTGAGCTTCAGCTGAGGGCATTGACAAGCTCCAACGGCTACAGAAAATTCAGTCCCCGGACATCCTTTAAAAAAACAATTTGGTAAATACTCACCGAAACAACAATCTACCAACTTCCTTCATTGTTAAATTTATAATCCATAAAATTTTATGATCACTGAAAATAATTTGCATGTCACATTAGATTTTCTCACTGCACAACAATTCCCAAGTCTGCCAGCTGATTACTTAGAAAGCATGGCCAAGTGTAAATTAAAGGCATAGCCAATTTCATAAGCAAATGATGAATTATTATGTTTGAAGGGACCTAAAAGAGTGCCCGAGGCCTCTAAAGAGTGTAAATACCCTGACAGAGAAGGAGATGTGCAAGGTTTGTTTGGAAACAGAAGGGCCTAAGGGCCTAAGAGTAGCCAATACCGTGAGCCCATGGATCAGTAGACTGGGCAGCTCAGAACCAATCCCAAGACATCAGAGAACATTCTTTCCTCCAGGGGCCATCGGTTGGGCCAAAAGAAGGTATCTGCTCCCCCTGCCACTCCACACTCAGCTGCTTCCAGTAATGATCTCCTGCCCACCCACAGGGTAGACACCTGCTGGTCAGGTCACAGAAATAGGGTGACAAAGACAGAGCAGCACACTGCCTCCCTTACCCACGCCATTCCCAGAATCTTGGCATCTTGTCCTCGCTCGTGGGATCTCCTGGTTCCTGTCACCACCCATTTCTGAGGGGGCGCTTTCCCATTATTTGATTGCACGGGGGCCCATGCCGTGGCCCCACTCCTCAGCCACATAGAAGTGCGAGCCCCTCTTTACCTTCTTGCCTCCCACCTGCTGTCTGAGGGTGGGATCCTCTGCTAAACCCAGACCCTCCTTAAATGGCCCCCTTTCTTCCAATATTCATCTCCATCATTCCTGCCAGAACACGCAGAGGAAGGTCAGCCAGGATCTGATGAAAGCCACCTTCAGTAGAGGAGTTACCAGCTAAAGAAAAGCCTTCAGATTATACTAAGTGAAATATGTCAGAGGAAGAGAAATAGCGCGTGACTTTACTTACATGTGGAATCAAAACAAACAAGCAAACAAACAAAACAAAACTCATAGTCACGGAGAACAGATTGGTGGTTTCCAGAGGGCAATGGGTGAAGGGGACCAAGAGGTAGAAACTTCCAGATACAAAATAAATGCCATGGGGATGTAACATACAGCACGGAGAACATAGTCAGTAAGAGTGCATTAACTTTGTGTGGTGACAGATGGTGACTAGGCTTACTGAGGTGATCATTTCATAATGGACACTGATGTCAAATCACTAAGTTCTACACCTAAAACCAATGTAATATTGTATGTCGGTTATACTTCAATTTTTTTAGAAAAAAAAATTTTTTTTATTTTTAGAGAGAGGGGACAGGAAGGAGAAAGAGTGAGAGAGAAACATCAATGTGTGGTTGCCTCTCGTGTGTCCTCTACTGGGGACCTGGCCTGCAACCCAGGCATGTGCCCCGACTGGGAATCGAACCAGCGACCCTTTGCTTCATAGGCCCGTGCTCAATCCACTGAGCTACACCAGCCAGGGCTATACTTCAATTTTTTAAAAGCTTCCAGAGAAACTTTTTGTTCACTCAGCGGTCACATTCCTGAGAAAAAAATAAAACCCAGACCCAGAGATCCTGAGACTTTGGAAGGTAGAAATTTAACTTAGGAATGATTCAACTCAGTCCTGTCACTTGTCATATGAGAAAACTATGGTCTAAGTAATTCGAGTTTTTTTGTTGGTTCTTTTTTTTTCCAGCAAAGCTTGGAAGCCTCATTTTGCCTTTTCCCCTTTAGTCCATTGGCTTTATAATTTAGTGGGAAGGAGAAATGTATGCTTCCTTTTGTTGGTCAAATTAAAAAATATATAACAGTGAAATGGTTCATGCTTTGTTTTTTTAAAGCCCCCACAAAAGGCAGCACCGTATGAATTATATCTTTGTCAGTGCGGGTTATGAAATTACTCTACAGAGTCATTTCTATGGAGACAGGCAGTGCAAAGACTACTGTAACTCAAGGGAAAGCAATTCCACTCCGAGCTCACAGGATGTAATTGATGGGAGGAAGCAACATAAATTACCTTAGCGTTCTTCATGGGTAATGTCTCTTTTTCCCACACAATCTCATTGTGCACACAAAACAAATAAAACCAAATTCAATCTCCTAAATTGTGTCTCCACTTGTTCGCTTTCTTTTAAAACTCATTCTGCCCACGTCACCCACAGCCACGGCTCTCCTGCCGGGGAAATTAAGTCCAGTGTTGGCATCATGTTTGACCTCCACCCCCCATTTCCCTCCCTCGTCTTGAACTTCCAACCCTTCCTTGTTTCAAATAGATCACTCATCTATAACAATGATAAAAAATACAAGAATTAAAGTTTACCAAGAAAAGACCAGCCAACTTGGCTTTCATTCATTTTGGGGGCAATTTTAGAGCTAAATGGTAGTTTCCTTTGTCCCTCTCTGCAACGACTAGCAAAATGGTTAAAAAAAAAAAAAACAGAAAAATGACAGGGAAAGGAGGCAAAGAGCTCACTGAAATAGGCACATAATCAAAATCTCTCATTTAGTCCTTGGTTTCTTCCAACTCACACGGAGAGCCGGTGTCAGCACACGTGTGCCAGATGGCCGACACTCCCGAGACAGGATGGCGTGGGTCTGCCTGTGAGCCTGACTCAACTCTGGGGCTAATGCCTGAGAGGTGACCCCCCAACTCAACTGCAACATTCAAGCTGATGTGACAATGTGGACAACACACAAGCAAGAATCAGTTCTCCCCATGGTTGGAGCCTGGGTGGTGCCACTACTAGCAACCAATAGGCAGCAAACTCTGGGGACCAAGAGAGTCCATCTTCTTCGAAGCAGGACTCCAGAGAGTGGAGTGAGGGACAGAGTCAGGTCTGGACATCCAGGATGAGAGGAATGGTAAGGTTTTATCAAGCCCATTAGGATTGGCTCCACAATCCAGGCAAGATGGAGAGGAATTATGCCTAAAGGTGTGGTATCTATCTATCTATCTATCTATCTATCTATCTATCTATCTATCATCACCTATCTATTTAACTAGCTATCGTTCAATTGATCTGTAAAGAAATAGTACTCAGCCACGAGAAAGCAGGGCATTTGCGACAATAGGGATGGACCTTGAGGGCATTATGCTAAGTGAGAGAGCCAAACAGAGAAAGACCAATACTGCACCATATTGCTTAATATTGGAATCTAAAAATAGCTAAACCCATAGAAACAGAGCAGGATGGTGGTTACCAGGGGCTGGGGGTGGGGGAACTGGAAAGATGCTGTTAAAGGGTACAGACTTGCAATCAGAAAATGAGTAAGTCCCAGAGAGCTAGTGCACAGCATGAAGATTATCGTCAACCACAGACGACCGTGTGGCGATGGCAGGGTAGCGGGGGGAGTGGGTGGGGGAAGCGAAAGAGGGTATGAGGGGATAAATGGTAATGGAAAAAAATAAAAATTAAAAATTAAAAAAGATTATAGTCAATACTGTATTATAAATTTCTGAATTGCTAACAGACTAGATCTGAACTATTCCCACACACACAAAAACATGATAATTATACGGATAAAGGTGATAACTGATGCTACAGTGGTAATCACAGTACAATATATAAATGTATCGAATCAATATGTCATACATGTTAAACTTACACAATGTTATATGTCAATTGTATCTCAATAATTAAAAAAAAGAGAGACCGAGATACCAGGAACCAGAGCAGAAATCAAATAAGAGTTTAGAGATTTGGTCTCTAGAAGTGTTTCAGACCAATTTCAGGGGGATTGTTACCTAGAGTCTGTAAAATGGGTCTATAATCAAAAGACATTTGCCTTGGCTAGTGTAGCTCAGTGGATTGAGTGTGGACCTGTGAAGCAAAGGGTTGCTGGTTCGATTCCCAGTCAGGGCACATGTCTGTGTTGCAGGCCAGGTCCCCAGTAGGAGACACATGAGAGGCAACCACACACTGATGTTTCTCTCCCACTCTTTCTCCTTCCCATCCCCTCTCTAAAAATAAATAAATAAAATGTTTTAAAAAAAAAGTCATTCCAGTGAAGGCTGACAAAGGAGAGGTAAAGTGACAGCTCAAGATGGGGAAGGTTGATTCAAGTACCTCAAGATAATGCTAAAAGTGACTTGAATCTACACAGAAATTTTCCTCTAAAGAGCCCTAAGCGTAGGTGTAAACCCATCTTTTATTTTAATGAGTTGGCTGACACTGCATGGATTAATTCTCCTCTCCCTATTCCCAATCCAACTGAAACAAACTCAGTTCTTTCTGTCTGTTAGGAAGGTCACATCTACTTCAAGTGGACAGAGCCTAAGGCTAATTCTGGAAATGACCCATTAGCCAAACATAGCTTCTAAGTGCTTTTGGTGCCTTTAGACTGATAAAATGCAGTAGGTACAGGGTAAGAGAAATATATCCCCTTTAAAAATCAAATGAGTGCTATATAATTTTGAAAGAGGCAGAGAGAAAAAGTCCACTCATTATTTTCCAGTATTTGTTCAACAAATGTTTATGGAGAGGCTGATGTTCCAGGTAAAGTTCCAAGTGTTAGAGATACAAAGGAAAAATTCTGTCTTGCCCTTGAAGAGCCCACAGTTTAGGGGGGATGGATAAGTGGGGGGCCAACAGCTACACAATTAGCACACCCCACGTAGTCCTCATATAGTAGGGACCACCTCTGCCCTGTAAAAATAAACCGAACTAGAACTCCCTGAAACCACAGGTTGTTTTGGTTTTTACTTAATGACTTCCCATCTGGCCTGTAGGACCCTGGTACCTAAAGATATCAAATTTTCCACCCTCCAGTGACCGAGGCTTTTGAGAGACTACCTTGTTACTGAGGCTATGACGGGACTCGGCGGGATTCACAATGGCAGGTGAAATTTAATCGGCCTGTGAATACCACACATGGCAGTTAGAGTCGCAGATCTCATTCATTACCGGTGTGCTTTCCAAGAATTAAACTGAGGTGCGTATTTGTGTATGTGTGTGTAATCAATATGAGTAATTTCCATTCGCGTCTGCTTCTTCATACTTCATTATTCACATCCCAGAGAACCCGAAAAAAAATCTAGCGTTACATAAACCAACAGGATGCCAAGTTGCTAATGCAGCCATTGCTTGTGTTCATGGACCCCTTCTCTGTGTGTTTCTCCCCTGGGGCTCCTGCAGTGAATATTCAGGTGCTAAACATTAATGTGTTTTTAATAAACAACTTGTTCCAGAGTCATTTTCATCTTCCCATGTGGGGGATGTGTGGTAATCATCTTCCACTTCCTGCAAGTAAACATTTTTTTCAATAATAACATAAGATCATTTCAACCCCGGGTCCCTGAACCTGGCAGTGTAAAGGGTAGACTTGGCCTTTACATGCATATGATGTGGTTGACCTGAAACGTGCCCCACGCCACCTTACTGTAAGAAACTGGACAATGTTCTTGAACTTCTGAATCCCTCCTCTTCGCTAACTCCCTTGGGGGTGTGCCGTGTTTACGAGATGGAGTAAAAGTTACTGGGGATGAGGCAGAGACCAGAGTAAAATGGGAAAGGAGCTATGAGGAGGTGGGGGGCTCTGGACCGTTGCACTAGAAGAACGTAATCGATATGAGGAAACCAGCCAAAAATAGTGACTCTTACTAACTTGTGCTGTGCTTCTGACTTTTTTCACATCCTGTGTCCCCAAGATGTGGATCCGACTATAATTTTATCTTAATGTGACACACATACAGTGACTGACTCAGTCCCGTGTTTTAGCAAGTTCTGTTTCTCTTCCTTTGTAGCCTCACTAATGGTGCTAATGCCAGTGCCTGACTCTCCGGGGCCAGTGTAGGATTGCTGACACCCTCTGCTGACTTTCCAGATGCAGAGTCGATGCTCGTTCAAGGCAAACAGCCTTCCCAGCATTTGCAAGTCCAGCATTTAGCAGCCCCAGGCCCAAGTCCCAGCTCTCCAAACTATCACCTGCAAGTCCTTGGGCAAAGAACCCACGTCACCTTAGCCTCGTTTTCCCCCCCATAATGGCATGGTCTTAACCAAACAGGGGTTTGGGGAGAACTAAGCGAAATCACGCTTTTCAAATCACCACAATGCCCAGCATAAAGCAGATTTCAATGGGCATGAGCTCCCTTTGGTATCATTATTTTACATGAGGTATTAATGCAGCGTGTGCAACCATCGCCCCTTCCTGCTCAGAGGTGATGATTCTGGCAGAGGCAGTGGCTGGAAATGAGTCTCCACGTTAGGAACTTTGCTCTCCAGAAAGACTCAGAGACAAAATTACCCTGACCGGCTAAGCCTTTCCAAAAGGGGAAAAGTCAGAATTAAAAAAGTAAGGGGAGCAAAATTAGCTAAAGTATATCCTATGGAGCATAATAACCATATAATAATAACTGTGGTGACGAGGCCAGAGCAAACAGTCTACAGTCGTACCGTTATGCTGGAGCCATGTGCACATTCTTACGGCTAAGGAGCACAGAATATACCATACAGCACCAAGTCAATTAATTGCTAGGCCGTGCAACTAATTAACTCTATTCTATCAATCATCTATTGATAAATAGGATCCAGGAGAGATGCTTCAACACGCCAAAACAGACCAGACCAAAACTGGAGGCTAGCGAACTCAGAGCAAGTTCAAAAACTGCGAAAAGAATGGAGTTGCCCGAGTAGTCTTAGAGAACCAAGCCTCACCACCAGAAAGCTCGGGACTGTCCTGGTCAACTGAGAAGTCCCAGACTCCCTCAGCCTGCGAAGGTCACACATAGCTGTGAATACCCCGCACTTCACTGGCTCTGAACCGCCACCCCAGCTGACTGCACGAAGTCCGGCCTCCCCTCCCAGGCATTTCCGAGATCTCCTCTGTTACCACTGAGAATTCTCATACATTCTGCCAGTCAGTTTCAGTGTGTGGCTTGCCCCCAAGACCAGCTGCCCAGCTCTAGAAAGTGAAGTTCTCTCTGGCTCTGAAACACCAGCTGTCAACTGCAAGTCACCTCAGCTGCTCTTTTCTTAACGCACGGTCCTATGAATAAACAGAGAGCCTTTCCTCGACTCCCCACGGCGATCACTGACGCCAGATTGAAATCTTCAATGAGGCTTGACCGAAAGCTTTGAG